>BRDA01011740.1:44408-85823 GCA_036984385.1 Crenuchus spilurus | reverse complement strand
GTCACTCGTCTCCCGGGTCGATTTCGTCGACGGTTAACACTTTGATTGTTTGGCTTAAGCACTGAAGTCTCTCTCCTACACCATCTCACATCTAAATCGAAGAGACAGACTACAAAACTTACCCAAGGATTTAAAGAAGGAGGACATGTCAGTGTAGAATTACATTATAGCAATAGTGCGTGATGCTTTTGTTAGTATGGAAATATTATAACACAATATGTTGTGCCTACGTACTGTGTTTCACTTAGTGTACTGACTTGTTGTTTGACGGTGGTACATGTTTTATTTTGCAGAACATTTATCATGAAAAACCACTGAATGCCCAGAAGGTGTCCAAACCTTTGACTGGTTCTGTATTTTTGAATGCTAAATTGGATGACATGGTATACTCTTGTTAATGGTTATTGTTATTATTTCTAGAACACCTTGCAACCTTGATCGGAAACCATCAGTTGTCGTAATGTTTTATTTTGTACATGGTGGCAGTTTGTTGTTCAGTCATGTGATTCACTTTGTGTCATGCATCCGTGTTGTATAACACAATATTATAAAGGTATGATTGTTTTCGTAGTGCGTGATAACGATATTACATTAAGATGTGACTGTACAGGAGGAAGAAATTTAGGAACCCATTCAAAACATCAGACAGAGAAGCTAAATCTACACTCTACCACATCCTCTCTCTGAAGTCACGAATTCGGTTTGTTAGTTTCACAATTGGCAGCTGCTTTAGCTGGGCCCTCTGCTCACTGCCAGTAACCAAGAAAAAATAATTAATTAATTAATTCTAATTGCTTGCTTATAAGTTGTGTTATTTCAGATGCAGGTCTGAAATCTAGACCTGCACTGAAAATTCTTTGTCAGTTAGGTCTTCAGTAGGTACTACATAAATGCCTGATTGTATGTTTTTAATCACATCTGATCATAACTATGTAAATTGATCATAGATTATTTTCAGAATATAATATTTGGCTTTATGCTATATCACCTTTAGAGGGCAGAGCTGAGTAATGTTTGTTTATTTGATGTTTGATAATAACACCTCTATAGGGCAGAGCTGAGTATTGTTTGTTTATTTGATGTTTGATAATAACACCTCTATAGGGCAGAGCTGAGTATTGTTTGTTTATTTGAAATTGAAATGCCATTGTAAGTTAGAGCTCATTCAGATAGGTTTGGCTGAAACTCTCCTTATAACATCTGTGTAAGTGGGTGTGGCTGAACCACTGTAGTCTGGTATGTTTTGAACCTTTAAATTACATTAAATTCTTCAGATAATGCAGATTTCTATGATATGGCTCCTTTAATTAATATTATCATGAAATACTATTATTACTTGTGTTTTGTTTTGTATTTTATCATATTAAATGGCAAATTTGAATGGTGGTGTTTTAATGTAATTTATATGAATTTAATTACATTTTAATATTGTGTAATTAAAAACATGGTCCTTCTCAGTGCAGTATCTGAGAATGGGAACTGAAAGTGTCATTTATTCAAAGACAATTGCACAAAATTTGCACCATTTCTTATATATTTATGTAATCATTACATATCTGATGCTTTAGTGCTGAACAGATCACCACTCGGCTGCAAGGACTCCACCCTTATCAGCATCATCGTGTGTTCACTCCACCATGAGTGCCTGCAGGGTCGATAATCAGAAGTATCACTGCATGGTGCAGAGCACAGATTTTGTAGTAACAGAAGAGATTGCTCTTGCAAAGGTATTTTCTGTCTCTGATCAGAACTAATCAGACGTTGTATATTATGTTGTGGTTTTAATCAGACTTGCAGCATTGCTGCGTGGCACAACCTGCCTGTTACAGACATGTTTACACTCTGCATTTACGTGTTGGGTTGATAGGAATGCAGTTCCAGGCATGCGCGAGTTATGTAATGTTCTTGTTCAGATGTGCACATGAATAAAATGTGATCATATGCAAAGGTGTGAAAAATTGCGGACAAAAAATGTTTTTTAAAATGAGTGAATATACATTAACACATCCTCTACATAACACACTTCATCAGATTTGAATGTGCGTTTAATGAGTTTATCATATTGGAAGAAAGAAAACATAAATTGTTGCAAAATTTATGACATTAAATATTCATTTTATTTTTATTTTTTCAAATACTTTAAATTTAGCAAATAAAATAAAATAATGTGATAAAAGTGCAGAAAAAAGGTTTTTAAAAAATTATATCAAAAATGTAAAAAATTCAAATTCAAAAATAGAATTTTTACTAGCGATAAATAAATGTTTGATATCAAGTCGATCATTCTGCTTGTCTTCGGCAGCCAGGTCCTGGGAGAGCAAAATTGGCCGTGCTTTCTCTGGGCAGGTAAGATGGCACTCTTACCCTAGCACTACTAAATAATGTCGGCTGGCTCAGGTGTCTGCCAGACGATACATCAGAACTGGGGATCTTTGCTTTCCTCCAAGTGCGTTGGCAGCCCGGTGGCGATGTATCGGAAGAAAAAAAGGAAAAGAGGCGGAGCTTGATTTCATATGCATCGGAGGAGGCCTGTGTTAGTCTGCACCCTCCTAGAGTCAGAAACATTACAAGTGATAGAGAGTCAATGAATGGGCAAGTCAACTACCAAACACATTGGAAAGAGAAAAAAAAACAAAACAAATTAGAACATCTTAATAAAAATGATTGTTGTTTGGAATTTAATTCAAGTTAAAGTGTCATATTTTACATTTACTACACATAAAGTGACATTTCAAGCCTTTTTTGTTTTACTGTTGATCAATATGTTTATTTTCTTTTAAGTTTGTGTATATTGTTATTAAAAGAGTACCTTTACTTAGGTTGTAGTTGATGTATTTGAAGTTGCACTGACTTTTACATCTTGTGCTATGAAGAGATACAAATCTGCTTATTTTACATGGAAAAGTGTTTGTAGTTAACATACACAATTGGATGTTAAGGACTCTGTTGTACTTTTAAGGGAAAGTTATTTGTACCCTGCTGAACAAAAATGTACCTGTGCTGTATGTAAATGAAATGGTTAAATCAGTGTCTAAAGTGATGTGCATTCCTGCTCTGAGGAAATAGCTGTAAAGAGTGCTGTAATCATTAGCCACGTCTTTCCTTGATGTTTGAGGTCAGTGGTCATCAGCTGAAGTGATCTGTATAGTTGTTTGCACCAAGTCTCCCTGACTACACTGATTGGTCAGTCTTTTCAAAGGGGAAGAGGTTATGAAATGCTTGTTATTTCCTGGTAGGGCAGGGACGATATGGCCTAAAATCAATATTGCGATATATTGAGCAGTTCACCTCGATAATGATAAATGGACGATAATACTAATACACACACACCCCAAAAATAAAGAATGTGTTAGGCCAACATAAATACTTCACAGCCAGTTATATTGATGGTACAATTCCCTTTTTATTACCACTTTAATTCACTTTAAAGCATAAATGAAGAAAATGTCTTGGACAGAAAAGACACCATTAACCTTATCAACACACTCACTCCTGAGGTGGTATTTAGAATTTACATCAAAAAGCTCCTGGTTTGTATGTTTATGGTACATAAACATTGTTTATGGCTTTCTGATGTTGCATCTGTTCATAAGATTTTTCCCGGACAACAGATCTCATGCGAACTCTTTTTTTGAGTGCATAAATTCCCAGGTCGTCTTCTGCCCTGAGTGGACATGGCTTGGCACTGGGTGGACACAGCTCTGCACTGGGTGGGAACTGCTTGGTACTGGGCTTTACACTGGGTGGGCACAGATCTGCACTGGGTGCATGCAGCTTTACACTGGGTGGGAATGGCTTGGTACTGGGTGTGCATTGCTCAGGTGGGCACAGCTTGGAACTTGTAGATCATGGCTTGGACAGAGGTGTTGTGGTTGATTGTTTAGTCTTACATACAATCAAATGGTTTTCAAAGTCTTCTTTATGCAGCATCATTGACTGACAGTATATGCAGTGGTAATGGAGTTGTGTCCTGCACCCTAAGCCACATTGGTGAATAGTGTATCCTGAAACATGAGAAAATAAATTCTATAAAGTGTGGGGCCATAAAAATAATTGTAGGTCTCTGAAAGGCTTAGTAATGACAGTAACCGGCTTTTGACACAACAGTACAACATAAATTGTACAATATCTAACGATGTATATAATTATATAAATATGATTAAGCCTCAAATGACAACAAGGTATATAAACCTTGTTGAGTAAACTGTTTTAAAAGCTATAATTTGAGGCTTAATCATACGTGCAGTTTACAAAGTCTGATATTTATATAATTAGTCTGATATTTATAATTAGTCTGATATTTATAATATTATTCTGATATTTATATTATTAGTCTGGTATTTATATAATTATTCTGATATTTATATAATTATATACAGCTATGACATGTTCAGCATTGTAGATAACTATTATATGTTAGATATTGTGTGACTTATTGTACAACCTATGTTGTACTGTTGTGTCAAAAGACTGTTATTGTTGTGTTAACTGACTTACCTCCATGTTGGACTGCTCAGTTAAAATGTAGTTCGAGATGACTCCTAAGTTTACTTGGCTTGATGTTGGCTTATAATCCTCTATGGAGCAAAAGGGGTAATGATATTTGTCACAGCATGTGCCACATCGCTCATATATCGGCAACGATCTTCCTTCTTGTATGGAAATATGCATTGCAACACATATAACGTCGCAAACCTCCTTTAACATTTGCAGATTACATGTGTTTACCGCGTATGCGCTGCCATTGGCGTAAAACTGCTGGCATAAATCCGTGGCTCTGCACCTCTGCAGTCAGACCATTCTCCGTAGGGCCCGCACTGATAGGGCAGCCTGTAGTCATGTGACTACAGGCTGCCCTACAGACAGCACGGAGAGCCGCGTCTTAAAGGAACATGACCGTAGCCGACAAAAAAAGACAAAACGACTTTTCTTTTCATTTTTTAAGACACCAAAAGTATCGACATGGGGAAAACTTTGATGTCTACAATGCAAAAAGAGGCCGAGCTTGACTTCACATGCATCGGAGGAGGCTTGTGTTAGTCTGCACCCTCCTAAAGTTAGAGACATTACAAGTGATAAGGAGAGTCATCGAGTAGGCGGGGTGATTGGCTACTAATCATATTTGATAATGAGATTGAATTTAATTTCTGGTTTAATCTTCTTATATCTTCCTTTTGCTTCTCTCCTGTACAGATGAGCGGGACAGAGTCCAGAAAAAGACCTTCACAAAATGGGTGAACAAGCATCTTATAAAGGTATTAAAAGACCATCCACTTCACAAAGCACACAGTTATCGAGCACATTCTCAAAGTGGGTCTATCAGTCATAAATACAGGCTTTTATGCTTTGCTGTAGAGGTACAGCTGGTTCATACCTCAGCTCTGAAACAGTCATTATCTACTAACTTTAACAGGAACAAGGTTTATGGCTTCTTCCCTTGTAAAATGTTGTGCTAGTAAGTCACTTGTGCTCAGATTAATGGCTTCATTGTACACAGAATTTGTGGTTTTCACTCTTAGGAAAAAATAGATGAAGCTGTTACTGTGGCAGGACATTTCCTGTTACTAGTGTAATACATACATTTTTACCTTTAATTAGAGAAAATAACTGTACAAGCATATCACTCCATATACAATATCAGTCAAATGTTTGGATACATCTTCTCATTCAATGCTTTTGTTTTTTGTTCTACATTGTAAATTAATACTGAAATCATCCAGACTATGAAGGAACACATACAGAATCATGTAGTAAACTTAAAAGTGTTAAACAAACCAAAATTTGTTTTATATTTTACTTTAAAGTAGACACACAACTGATGTCTCAAACACATTAAGAGGCAATAAATGCAAGTCATGAACTCTTGACAAGACTCAGCTGTTAACTGAAAGCCATTCCAGGTGACTACCTCATAAAGCTGACTGAGAAAATGCCAAGAAAGCTGAAATCTAAGCAAGAGGTGCCTACTGTGAAGAATGTCAAATATAAACATATTCTGGTTTGTTTACTTGTTTGTTTACTAAATAATTACAGATGTGTTTACTCATAGTTTAGATGACTTTAGTGTTAATCTACAATGCAGAACATTTTTAAATCATGAAACATCACTGAATGTACAGAAAGTGTCTTTATATATATATATTATATTAGAATTTTAAATCTAAATCTGATTCCCCAAATTTCAGGGTTTTTATTCAACGACATGAAATAATTGATTTTTTTTTTTTTGTAAAATAAAACCTTTCAAATGGCAGAAACCATGTTTTATGATTTGTAATATAACACATGCTAAAAATTTACTGCCTAATTGAGTAAAATGTAGCACGTTTAGATTTTTATGGCGCAAGTTCAAAGTACACACACAGAGGGAGGCGCATGTCAAAAAAGGTTGAGAACCCCTGGGCTATACAGGCTGTATGAAATAATATGTTTTATTATTTTGAGGGTGAGGGCGGGGATGGGGGCGGGCACTCCTGCCTATATGAAGTAACTACATTTAGTCTCTGGTTTAACAGAGGTACACTATTGTAAATAATATGTATACTTTATATACTTATTTAAATATATTTAGTAAAAAAATTCAGAATTGTAGTGTGAGGTACACTAAGGAAGCACACAAATAAAAGGAAAATAAAAGCCTTAGGTTTTATGTATAAAAAGAATATATTGTTATCTAACACAAATGGAAAAACAGTAGTTAAGTGCCTTATGCAATTCCCAAACTTGGAAAAGCTTAATCATAAAATATGCATCACTCACTCTGTACAAACTCAGTGTCCAACATTGCTGACAGATGTTGTTTTTAGTCAGTTTAGTGTGTGTGTGTGTGTGTGTGTGTGTGTGAGGGTGAGTCATCCACATCTGCTCAGCCTTTGTTCTCCTGAGTTTGTTCTCTATGGGTTCAGCATCTGTCCTGCAGGTGTTAAGCTGCATGGGGGGCCCCAGTGGGCTTATAGCAGCTGGACATTTACATTATACACCAACACAGCTAAGTAATGATGTACTGATCCAATACACTGAATCGATATTGGCATTGAATACTATAAATAGTGTGAATATCACAATATTATGCAACTTCCTTGTATTTACACTCATTGTCCTTAGCTGCACTGAGCATAGCTGCACTTTGTACTTCTACAATTAGTCAGGCTTATTTTTACAGTGTACCTGCTTCAGTTAATTAGTGCTTAATTAAAGCAATTTTCAGGTCAGTCTCTTTTGCAAGTATTTAACATTTACCAGTGCTTTCAGATCTGAGAAAAGAATAGAAAACTATTTAACTCGAATCTCATCTTACATGCCAATGTTCAGCTGTTTCAGCTGGTTATGGAATTGAGCAAATCAGTGCATTGTGGAGAAGAGGAACCACACTTTTTTAGTTTATACAATTTGTACAATGTTTTCCAAGCAAGAACACACACTGCTCATATACAGTACCAGTCAGATGTTTGGACACACGTCTGAGTGGTTTTTAAAAATGGTCTGCATTGTAGATTAATACTAAAGTCATTCAAACTATGAATAAACACATCTGTAATTATTTAGTAAACAAACAACTAAACAATCCAGAATATGTTTATATTTGACATTCTTCACAGTAGGCACCTCTTGCTTAGATGCAGCTTTCTTGGCATTTTCTCAGTCAGCTTTATGAGGTAGTCACCTGGAATGGCTTTCAGTTAACAGCTGTGTCTTGTTAAGAGTTCATGACTTGCATTTATTGCCTCTTAATGTGTTTGAGACATCAGTTGTGTGTCTACTTTGAAGTAAAATCTAAAACATGTTTTGGTTTGTTTAACACTTTTAAGTTTACTACATGATTCCTTATGTGCTCCTTCATAGTCTGGATGACTTCAGTGTTCATTTACAATGTAGGAACCGCACTGCAAACCTCTCTTTGTTTACTTAAGACTTTTTCGCAGTGTTGTAGAACTTTCCCGGCTTTGTTCCTGTCATACTCATATCAAATTTCCAAACTGTAATGCTCATTCTCATCTCTTTCCCCTTATGTCTCTGTCTCTCCATCACCATCTCTGTCTTTCTCTCCATCCTTCACCGTCAGCACTGGAGGGCTGAGGTAGGTGGAGTGTGTGAGCAGATCTTTGCAGGGTGCTGACTGAACTTCTTCCGCATGGTTTTCACTTACTCTGGTCACCTAAAGCTCACGTCTCGCCCTTGTGTTCTCCCTCACTCTTAACCCCCAACCTTCCCACACTGAATCAAACACTGCTTCAGCCTCTTTGCAGCCAGAACAGGTGGTCAAATTATTTGGGTTGCTGTGTAACCGTCCTATTATGTTTATATTTAATAACATATAATTTATTTTGTTATAATAATAATTTACAGCAATTTAAACATCCAGATTTACATAATAATAATTTACATAAAAATAATTTACATAATTTACAGCAATTTAAACATCCAGAAAATGATTATAATCTCAGTCTCATCTGTCTCAGACACATTCTCCCATGTCTCAGACACATTCTCCTCTGTCTCAGACACAGTCTCCTCTGTCTCAGACACATTCTTCTCTGTCTCAGACAGTCTTCTCTGTCTCAGATGTATTCTCCCCTGTCTCAGACACACTCTCCCCTGTCTCAAACACATTCTCCTCTGACTCAGACACAGTTTCCTCTGTCTCAGACACAGTCTCCTCTGTCTCAGACTCATTCATCTGTCTCAGACATATTCTCCTCTCTCAGACACAGTCTCCTCTGTCTCACACACATTCTCCTCTGTCTCAGACACAGTCTCCTCTGTCTCACACACATTCTCCTCTGTCTCAGACACATTCTCCCCTGTCTCAGACACAGTCTCCTCTGTCTCAGACTCATTCATCTGTCTCAGACATATTCTCCTCTCTCAGACACAGTTTCCTCTGTCTCAGACACAGTCTCCTCTGTCTCACACACATTCTCCTCTGTCTCAGACACAGTCTCCTCTGTCTCAGACACAGTCTCCTCTGTCTCAGACTCATTCATCTGTCTCAGACATATTCTCCTCTCTCAGACACAGTCTCCCATGTCTCAGACACATTCTCCTCTCTCAGACACAGTCTCCTCTGTCTCAGACACAGTCTCCTCTGTCTCAGACACATTCTCCTCTGTCTTAGACACATTCTCCCCTGTCTCAGACACAGTCTTCTCTGTCTCAGACTCATTCATCTGTCTCAGACATATTCTCCTCTCTCAGACACAGTCTCCTCTGTCTCAGACACAGTCTCCTCTGTCTCGGACACAGTTTCCTCTGTCTCAGACACATTCGTCTGTCTCAGACACATTCTCCTCTGTCTCAGACACATTGTCCTCTGTCTTAGGCACATTCTCCTCTGTCTCAGACACATTCTCCTCTGTTTCAGACACATTCTCCTCTGTCTCAGACACATTCTCCTCTGTTTCAGACACATTCTCCTCTGTCTCAGACACATTCTCCTCTGTTTCAGACACATTCTACTTTGTAAAATGTTGATATTTTATATGTTATACAGCTAAAACAGCCTGCGGTCAAATTGACTGAACACTGAAAACGTATCATCATGTTAATTTTATGTTTACTCAGTTATCAGCATGAAATAAAAAAAAGTCATTAAATATAAAGCAAAAAATGTCATGTTATACGTGTATTTAAAGATGTTAAACATTGGATGGGGTCAAATTGTTCCCAAACATAATAGGAGGGTTAATGATATACAAGCACATGTATCAACAAGCTGTGGTCTTCCATCTAATGTAATTGATCAGGAAGTTGCTTATAGTCTATAAGCAATCATATGCATCACTACAGGGTTCCCAGTCCTGATCCTGGGGATCTACAACCCTGCTGTGGTCTGGTGGTTAGGGATCTGGTCTTGTGACCGGAAGGTTGCTGGTTTGATCCCCGGGCAGGTTATGACTGAGGTGCCCTTGAGCAAATCACCTAACCCTCTGCTGCTTCCCGGCAGCCGTGGATAGGGCTGCCCACCACATTGGGCACATGATCTCACAGCCTAATGCGTTCACCCCTGTCAAGTGTTGACCAGCCCTTTCTCCTGCAGGAGGCATCTAGCAGTCAGCAGAAAGCTTTTTACAAAAAACTTCTTTCACTTTTTGTTTTGTGAGGTTACTGATACCAAAAGGTTCATTAAGATCAGACTGGTAACAAACATTGTCAATCAAACAATCAGTGCTTGTGCTTAAAACCAGCAATCTCAGTGTGTAACGTCTGTGTGAGGTTTGATTTCTTGTGCTGTGTTGCTAATTGCTGATGTGTTGAGTGAAACGGCTTTGATCTTTTGATTGATGGACAATTGAGGTGCATTAACAACTCTATTGTCTGTTGTTTTTAATGGTTAGCTTGTTCTTAACAAAGCAAGACTTAAGACTTGAGTGCTGACATGTTGAGGAAATGTTCATTGGAATGACTTTTAACTCTAGATTCCTCTTTCAGGTTTAGACGTGTTGAGCTTTTAACTTTAAGACATTTGACTGTGATGTGCTTGTTTGTAGTATTTTAGGTGAAGCTGCAGGTTCTTTAGTAAAGAAAATGGTTATATATAGAACCATGAATGCATGATGAAAGGGTTCTTCAGATTGTAGAAGGTTCTATATAGAAGCCTTTTGAAAATGGTTTTATAAAGCACTGAAAAGGGTTCCTCTATTATTACAAGCTTGGCATCGTAACTACAGCAGAACCCTTTTTGGGGCTATATAGAACCATTTTCAAAAAGCTTCTGTATAGAACTATCTACCACACTTTCCTCTGAAGAATGAAGAACTTGTTCACCATGCAAAGTAGGGCTGCAAATCTTTGGGAATTGAATTCTTGGAGTCACGCTTGCATGCCTGTACATAGCCCATGCTGCTTCCTTGTTTTGCCTAGCACTACGGTGGCTGAGAAGGCACATCCGTACCCGCAAAAAATAATCTATTTTTTGAAAACGAGAATCGATTCTAAATCGTTCAATGTGAGAAACGCGATTCGAGCTCGAAGCGATTTTTTCCTGCACCCCTAATGTAAAGTACCCTGTATCCAAAAGAAGGGTTCTTTGAGTGTTCATGGCTCTATATAGAACCATTTTCTCTACTAAAGAACTATTGAAGAACAATCTTTTTAAGAGTTTTTGAAATGGACAAATTTCTAAATTCTCATGAATGGAAATGTAATATCATCATTTAAATTCTATTAGAAACAATAGAACACAATTAGAACATTGAGAAGAACTCATAAACCATTTGTTTTTGCACAAACATGGCAGCAGTCATGTTGTTAAGTGAGCTCTTACCGAAGAACAAATCCCAAGTTAGAAAACATTGATGAATGTCAGAATCTTCAAGAAAACTACAAACATAAGTTTTAATAAGAAATTTTGTTTTTTTCTCCCAATGTGTTTTACTAGTCAGTCAACCCACCCCTTCCCTGGCTCTCCCAATTACTTGTAATGTCTCTGACTCCACAGGCCTCCTCTAATGCATGTGAAGTCAACTTTTTTGTACATCACCACTGGGCATCCAACGGGTTAGGAGGAAAGCGCAGGATACCCAGTTCTGATGGATCGCCTGGCAGATGCCTGAGCCAGCTGACATTACTTCGTAGTACTGGTGTGAGAGCATAGAGAGAACACAGCCAATTTTGCTCTCTCAGGCCCCGGCTACCAATGGCAAGCAGCATGATCGGGATTCAAACTCACAATCCACAACGTCTTAGTCCGCTGAGCCACTTGAAAGCCCTAGAACTTTCTTTTTAAGTGAATGAGGCCCAGTTTTCTTTAATGTTCATCTAATCTAATTTTTCAGTGTAGATCTGACCCATTTCTATTCTATTCATAATGAAAGTTTGACACAATGGACCATACTGATCAAACTTCTCATAATGACTACTGAGCCACGATCAGCTTATGTCTTCTATGTAACACTGACTCCAACCACATTAGACCTGATCCTAGATCAGTTGCTTGTCTGAGATGCTTGATAAATGTGTATGAGTGTTAGAGGTTTCTTTGATATGATGAATATTATTATATCGTATATGGTAGGATGTACAGTACCTGTATTTATTCATTCATTTGTTTATTTCAGGCTCAGAGACACATCACAGACCTGTACGAAGATCTGCGAGATGGCCACAATCTCATCTCTTTGCTGGAGGTGCTCTCTGGGGAGACGCTGGTGAGTCTTTAGGCACTGACCGTGGAACGTCTGCTGACCTCAAACCCTAAAAGAAGGCCTTGAGATTGATTTTAGATCAGCATCCTGAGCCAACTCTACCTCTACCACAGCTTCTGCATCACCTTATCCCTCCACCCCAGGCCCATTCCTTCCCTTACTCACCAAGGCTGCTTAGTTAATATTTAAACACCACATTTACACTCGTTGACCTGCATCTACTTATGTATAACCATGTTTTTAATACACCCTCTACATTCTATGCTTTTGCATGCATCTGTGTCGCCAGATCACTGAATCTACCCACTCGTTGTGAATGAGCTCATCACATCAGTGAGCACTACTATTTTAACCATCGTTTTCTGCACTGTGTCTTCTTTAACACGTTTAATCTCATGTGTTGTGCCTCTGTTCCAACTCTATCTTGCACTGGTTTTAATCCCTGACCTTTCAGTTTTCTACTACCTGTTTGCTGACCTCTGCCCTGACCTTGACCCCCTTTTGCCTTTGCCTCTTCTCTTGCGATGCTCTTGCTGTGGGTAGCCGAGGGAGCGTGACGTTATCAGGAACTCGCGCTTGGTGAGTGGGTCTAGAACCTTCTGGCTCGCCTCCTCGGGCCACGTGGCATGTGTCACTCTCAGGTGACCAGGGCTATGCATGATGTCACTTCCTTTGTCTTGTGGCTTGCCATCAGTGTTCTTCCCTCTTCAGTCTTAGCTAGTGTGAGCACACAGTAAATCTGCCAGTGTTAAATCAACACTATTAGAGTTAAATTAACACTGGGAGTGTTACATTTTGACACCCTCAGTGTTAATTTAACTCTAATAGTGTTGATTTAACACCGACATATTTTCTGTGCATAACTGGGTAAGCAAGTAGGGCTGGCTGACATTTTCACACAGTTTACAGTCATATCAGAATATTATTACCACCTCTGGTTCAGAATGAACTCAGCCCGAAATGTGACAGATGCCATGTGACAGAGCTGCATGTATAAATAAGCAAGCACACCAGTCAGTTGTAGCAGAGTGTAAAACAATCGTCATGGGAAAAGGATGCAATTTGACTGATGTACAAAAGGAGATGATAATAGGGTACCAGGCAACGGGTGGTAGCATCTCAGAAATCACTAACTTTGTTCTAGAACTGCTGTAGTGAAGGTGTACCGAGAATTGACTTCCCATACATTGAGTGCCTCCCAGTGGCATAACATCCATGCACCACAGAAAAGCAATGAGGAAAGTGTCAGGGATCACCACTGAGCGAACGCCGTTATGTCTGGGCCTGTGAAGCAGACACATGGTTAAGGTGGTCATAATATTCTGGTATGACTGTATATACAACATTTTGTTTTTCTGAGTTTTGATAAGTTGGAATGACTAAATACTGCCAAACGCCCTATTAGGATTAGATCAAGTGTACATGGGGTACTGGGGTTATTTCTTCTTTTACAGAGGCTCCTCTTTATTTTTATTTATATCCATATCCGCCATGTCTGTTTTTTTTATCTTCATCCCCTAAGACAAATTTAGGCTGAATATGCAGTATCAGTGTTTTTTTTTTTTTAACTTGGAGCATTTTAGTACTGTCTGGATGCAAATCTTTACGATTTTCTAGGCAGATGTCATCTCGCATTGAAAAATTAAGATGTTGGACTGCTGATCCTAGCCATGTTTAGTCTCTTAAACTGCATATACACCAAAAACCTTCACGAATCCCAAACCAACAATATGAATGCTTTGAAGAGACACTCTATAATCTACTTGTTCTGGATGGACTTGGTCTACTTGGTCTCAATACTCTGCCCAGGAGAGCTTTATGCGGAGGAAAAAGAAACTTAAATTGATGGTAAAAGCGATGATGGTTATAATCACAGCTACAGCCACAAGTCACTGTCATTTCCTTAAAAATCTGATGATACCTTAATAGTACAGTAAACAGTTGTTTATATTTAAACTGATAACATTACAATAGACTCAAATCTTAAGGATAATAATAAAGAATAAATACGTAATACATATATAATGGAATAAATAATAGTAGCATACATATGATCATATTACCACTTGATCAGTGTTCTGTACTGTAATGTGACATAATTTATCATGTTATTGATACATTCCATGTTACCCACCTCTAAGCATATGGCTGGGGTGTCATGCTGAGCAGATATTCAAGTTTGGGCCTCATCAATATGAACATTTTAAGAACTGATTGAGTTTTAAGGAGCTAAAAATTCCTATAGTTGATAACATTAGCCTGGGTATGATGTTATATAGTCAGATTTTAAACAGACTTTTAACACTTATGCTAATATTATTGTAATTTGTAAAGGCAAAATATTGTAGAGCAGGGGCGGGGCTTATTCTTATCGGTTTTGTTAATTTGCTGTAACTTAGCTTTTTTTTTCATTGGATTTTTTTAGAAGTATTGTTTTTTTATGTTAACTTCTTACTCTGTACTGTAGATTTGAATGCATGTAATACATTTTCATTTTATCCATGATGGTGTTTCACATTCAGCTTTATCAGTTCAGCCTCTATTGCTGTAATATGCAATTTGTTAATGTAAGGATTAACATGAGAGCACAAAACCAGAGAAATTCTCCAGTTCACCTCATATTTGAGGCACATGTTCATTAAACACAACTCATTGGCCAGTTTTATAAACCATTTCATATCAGTCTGGCCCTAATTTCAGCCATGTGGTCATATGGTTGGCTTATGTGAACTAGATTTCTTGAAGAAAAAGCAGGACAATCATTCCTCACATCATAGTTTGAATGTCCTCAAAGAAAGACCAGTTGTAAAGCAGGCAATCCAGCCCCCAGGACAGATATTGGAGTCACATGACACTTGCATGTATAGACTATTTCATATATAAGGGTTAATGAGTCTTTCTTAGAGTTAAATGTACTTAGAATATAGAATAAGTGGACTTCAGTATCTGTTGACAATTAAACATCTCTCACCATTCATATTTATGCATTGCTTCATGTGGGACCATTTAGCTGCCAGTGACATCATACACTGCAAGCCAACAAGAGTCTGGCTGATGTATCATCTCAGAATTTGATTGGCTGTATATTTGGTAAATGACATGCCAGTGCATGGTCTGGATTGAATGTGCATTTACCCCACAATGTCCTAGATAACATCTAATGCATTGCATTCAGTATGGAATTACAGTGGAGCCTCGGTTTTCATCATTAATCTCTTCTAAAGTAAACATTAACGAAATATTAACATTTAACATCACTCTTACAGGTTTACACTCTGTTTTAGAGAGTGCTGGTGTAGTCCAACCGCAGCCTTTATTTTGTACACCTGTTCCCTGCCGCTATTTGTTTTTGTAGCTGTTTTCAGGTGGTAGCACTGTGCATTGTCACTTTAGTGTAACGTCTTTTAGTTTGTTTTGAGTGTTGTCAGTGAGAAACAATGAGAAACAAAGCCAGAGAAACAAGAAACAAAGCCAGAGAAACAACAAGAAACAAAGCCAGAGCAGCAAAGCCAGAGCAGCAAAGCCAGAGAATCAACAAGAAACAAAGCCAGAGAAATAAGAAACAAAGCCAGAGAAACAACGAGAAACAAAGCCAGAGAAATAAGAAACAAAGCCAGAGAAACAACAAGAAACAAAGCCAGAGCAGCAAAGCCAGAGAATCAACAAGAAACAAAGCCAGAGAAACAACAAGCAACAAATCCAGAGAAACAAGAAACAAAGCCAGAGAAACAACGAGAAACAAAGCCAGAGAAATAAGAAACAAAGCCAGAGAAACAACGAGAAACAAAGCCAGAGAAACGAGAAACAAAGCCAGAGAAACGAGAAACAAAGCCAGAGAAACAACAAGAAACAAAGCCAGAGCAGCAAAGCCAGAGAATCAACAAGAAACAAAGCCAGAGTAATAAGAAACAAAGCCAGAGAAACAACGAGAAACTAAGCCAGAGAAACAACGAGAAACAAAGCCAGACAAACAACAAGAAACAAAGCCAGAGAAACGAGAAACAAAGCCAGAATGAATGAGTAATGTGTGGGTGAGTGACAAACATTTGGGTGGATGCTTTGTTTTTGCAAAATTAATGGTGAGTCACGTGGGACAGTGATGAAAACCGGGTGGATGAACAATAACTGGGACAAAATTTTCCCCCAAAAAAGTCTATGATAACTGAATTGTATAACCAGGACAAATGGTAACCGAGGTTCCACTGTATACCTAGAGATGTCTACTGTATTTATAGGTTGTGTGACTAAAGATGATTCCGTTGTGTAGTCTACTGTACGGATAGTTATTTGTTGCATATTTAATACTTAAGAGAGATTTCAGGGATTATATTAGAACATGTCATTCTTAAGCTTAAACTTGCCTATTATCAGGTAATATTTGCTGTTTTATATTACTTTTGATGTTTTTTTATATTTCTGAAAGTTTTTAAATATTTCAGATGCCACAAGGTACAACCTGACCAGTTTAAGCATAGTGTACTGGATGTTGCATTAGCTGGTTGAGTTGTTCACAGTATTCAAATTTTAATGTCTTTATCTCCTCTTCCTCTGTGATCTCACCCTTGATTTAATCTTCTATTTCATTGTTTTCTTTTTGTCCTCTAGCCCAGAGAAAAGGGTCGGATGCGCTTCCACAAGCTACAGAATGTGCAGATTGCCTTGGACTTCCTGAAACATAGACAGGTAGGATAGTTATAACACCACTGCATTAAAGCATTCCTTCACTCCCAAATCATAGTTTACCAAGTTCCACTTGTGTCCGATAAGTTAAGATGTGTTTGGAGTCCAGAACTTGCTTATGTACACTATTAAAAGAGATGGTTCTTCAAGGTTTCTTTAGTAAAGAAAATGGTTCTATATGGAACCATGTACACTCCGAGAACCCTTCATGTGGATAAAGGGTTCTTTACCTTATGAAAGGGTTCTTCAGATTGATGAGGAATGTGCTGTAGATGGTTCTATATAGAAGCCTTATGAAAATGGTTCTATATAGCACCAAAAAGGTTTCTCTATTATTATAAGCTTGACATTGTAACTGTAGCAGAACACTTTTGGGGGCTATATAGAACCATGTTCAAAAAAGAACCATTTGCTACACATTCCGTATTGATCTGATGAACACTTTCACCATGGAAAGAACCCTTTATCCACATGAAGGGTTCTATGAGTGTACATGTTTCTATATAGAACCATTTTCTTTACTAAAGAACCCTTGAAGAACCATCTTTTTTAAGTGTGTAGTTTATAGACAAGGCAAGTTTATTTATATAGAACAGAACCTGATATGAAGTAAATCAACATTAAATAAAAAAATAAAATAAAATATGAACAAAACAATAGAACAATAGAAATAATTTAAAGTAAGTAGTATAAGCGGTGCTATTACAAAATAAAGTGAGAAGAGGACAGTGTTTTATAAAAGGAATTGCACCGCTAACACTGCTAACAAACACTATAATTCAATTGTCACCTAAACAGTTTCTGTTTCTCTCAAAGGGGCTCTCAACCCAATCAATCCATTTTTAGGTCTCAATAAAGGTTCCAGAGGCTAGATATTTTGATGGATATGACTTGGCTAATTAGGTGACCATTGAGATCTACTGTTTGTTAGCAGTGCTATCCTCACAGCTCCAGTTCTAATATAAAGAAGCAAAATTGGCACTTTGGTGTAAGTGGAAAATTGTGGAACTATGATTTCTGGGTTGGTTATTTTTGTAAATCTCAATTAACTAGTTGATTAACTAGATTACTTCTTTTCATGACCATTGGCCCATCCCTTCTTGCAGGTCAAACTGGTCAACATCAGAAATGATGACATAGCAGATGGAAACCCCAAGCTGACCCTTGGGCTGATATGGACCATCATCCTTCACTTCCAGGTATCATTTTATTAACCTTCTGGAGTGTGAGGGTATTTCAGACACTCTGATGTAGTCTGACACACCCTGACTTTTTACAAATTACACACATCTAAAATGGTTGTTTTCCAAAGTGTTACACAGACTTTTTTTCAGCACAAACTCAGCAACAACAGTGTAAAACAGTAATAGTGTCATAAATCTATATTTTGATTAAATCTGCACTAAACTAAGACTTTACAAAAACCTATTTTCAGATGTGCTGATATATTGTGAAAAAAAATGCTCTAAACATTTTTAGCCAAAACTTTTGAGCTCAGAACTGAATAAACAGAGGTGTTGGCTACACACTGCTCATTACAGTTTTTAGACATTGTTTGTGGTTTTATTTCTAAAGCTTAACAAATGTGAGGTGACACTCTGTTTTCCTCAGCCACTATCCCTACAGTGAATATTTATGAGATAGGTGTGAGGTGAGAGGTCTTTGTTCATGTGAGCACTCTTTGTTTATAGAGACCAAATGGGCTTTTCACACACTCCTCAAATAAAGTCTATTCATGCAGCTTAATTTACACACTTTGATTGATTTTAATGGATTCGAGTCTAGTCCTGTTATTACGTGACTCTTTCTAACCACTAATGCTGCAGTAGGTTGATGTTGAATAAGCCAGAAAATTGTTCTCACAGATGTTTGGGGAGACCGCCAAGGAATATTGAACTTTTGGATTGGACTTTGCGGACAAACCACACATCAGCTCACAGACTGTCTGTTGCAACATATTCAAATGTGGACCCTTGTCTGGATCCAGTTAAAGCATTTCTGCTTCTGATTCTCATTTATCAGCACCATTTCAGACTAAACAGTGAAAAGAAGCAATGAAAGTCTTCTTCTGTGTAATGAAAAGTGGCAGGTTCATCGAGCCAGAAAGGTTTACTTTCTTTGGGTCTTTGTACTTCTTTTCATACATTGGAGAAACTGGAATATAGTTGGTTATTCAGTTCTTAAGGATGGAAAGAGAGCACAGAAGTGGATTGCTTTGAAGTTAAAATAGGCCTTTTGGGGATTATGGGCTGGGACTGTGTCCATCCACCCCAGTGACTCACTCTTTTCCACAAGGAAGAGGGAGAGGGCACACTGGCATGGACGTTTGATGCGTCATGAGACTGCAAATTTTTTTCTGTTTCCAGTATTTCTTTATTTCTTTAATGACTGTCGACAACAGGACGCCAGAGCTATTACCATGCTGGTCTTTTGTGTCTTTTATGTTTTGGCCCCAGGTCAAATGGCATGGCTGATGTGCAGTTATTGAATTGACCATTAGTTATGGGACCATGATAGAAATGCTGCAAATGAATTTGCTAAACTTGTCTTTTTTGTTCTGTTAATCTGGCAAAACTACAATATGCGTCTATGACAACACTTTATTGTATATTAACACAAATTATTACACTTGTTACAGTCTTGTCTGTTGCTCAATTAAGCATGAATTAGACATTTATTAATGATTTATTCAATATTAACTAAGTGTAACATCCATGGGGGGTTGAGGAGGAGTCAGGATGCTGAGGTGGAATCCCAGTGAATGAGTTTATTGAAAATCAAAACAAAACATGTGGCTAAGTAACAAAACAAACACTATGACGACTTTCATACACGGTGGATTAACATAACATTCACAATAATAACGACATTCACAGACTGGCAATCAATGACTCGCAAAGGACTCTGAAACAAAAGGGAGCTTAAATAACAAACGTAATCAAAGGGGGAATGAACAAGCAGGGTTGTGGGAGACAGGTGCTGAACATTAAAAGACAGGATGACGTGACGAGGGTAGGGACACAGAAACATGACGTAAATGTAAATAAAAGCACATGGCGACAAGCATGAGGCAGAGACAGCACATGGGGAACAAAAACACAAGCATGAAGGCCCACGGCAGCGGGGGGCATGACATTTAGCTTTATTCATTTTGACCTTAATTAGTACTTAATTGAGGGTCTATTATGTTTAAATCAATAACAATGACATTATCAGTTGTAATAATGCACAATAAATACTTTAAGACTGTTATTAAGCACCAATTCTGGCACTATATGAGTCAAAGTGCTGTCAATTACACCTTAATAACATGCACATACAGCTGAATAATTAGCAGCACAGGGTCTTAAGTGAGTATTGTCCATTATTACATTATTTAATTTGCAGATAACAGACCCCAAATTAGGTACTAATAAATGTCACAGCAAATAATGTTTAATGCACAGTGAATAAGTCATTTATACATGTCTAATTCATGCTTCATTGAGCAAAGTGACTTTGGCTCAATGTGAAGAAGTCAAAAGTCAGGACAACAGGAAAGACCACTAACCTTACTCTTGATGGGGAAAATGTAAAACATGCTTTTGCCTACTTTGATCAATGTTTTAAAAATGAATCCAGCAGCCAGGAAATATGACATAGACTGGCCCTCAGTAGAATCAGTATCAAGGAACTGGAACATCTCCAAATGTAATGATTTGTCTAGAATTGAAGAGTGCGTTCTTCTCTGTGGATGTGAAAGCTGGAAAATAAAGAAGCACGACAGGAAGAACATGGATGCCTTTGAGCGATGCAAACTGAAGACAGGATGCTCTGGAGAAATACGTCTTCAGTCTTTGGTTAATCTGGATGTCAGTTAACATTATCATAGTAATTGGCAAATGACTTTTAATTTGTAAAATACGTTTAAAACTCAAAAGTTTGATCATTTTTGTCTTTGGCTTGTGTTCTCTACTGGACAACAAAGACAGATTTCCTGCGGTAGCCGATTTGAGCCACGATTCTCCTTCTGCAAGTGGAAGGAAACTAGAATGGCTCTGCGGGTTCTCATAAAGCTGAAGCGAGAGGGTGGAGGATGTTTCCATGCTGTCTGAGTCACTTGCGTGTGCACACAGCAGCGTGTCTGACCACCTAAAGCCAGCCAACTTCCCCAGCGCCACACAGAGGCGCATTTATAACAGATGCAGGGTGCCCGTTTTAGCCTGAGAGAAGTGAGTAAGCTGAAGGAGAATCCTGACGATGAGTCACTGCCAAGAGCCTCACATGCCCACATACACACACACTTAACCTGCCACAATCAAAAGCCTAAAACATGAACAAACTCCTGATCATAAGACATTTTTTGTGAGAATCGTATGATCACCACTAGCTGCCATGTTTTCCCACCGCAGTATCATGGCAACAACAACTAGGCTGTCATTATGGGTTATTTGTATCCTTTCTGAGAAAAACGATGAAATTTCATCCAATAATTATGCATCTTTGAACGTATTGGTGTAATGATCGGCTTGTTATTTGGCGCAGCAGTGACTTCATGGCTTTGACAGCCACAATTTCAAAAAGTGTATAACATTAAAAACTTGATGAATGCCTGCAGTTTTATACTGAAAAGTAAACAACAATACATGTCTCAAAGCCAAGCCCGACCCATTCAGGACTACAAGTCCCATAATTCCTTTCTACTTTCATTTCTTCCAGATCTCAGACATCCAGGTGAATGGTCAGTCAGATGATATGACGGCCAAGGAGAAGCTGCTGCTGTGGTCTCAGCGCATGGTGGAGGGCTACCACGGCATGCGCTGTGACAACTTCACCACCAGCTGGAGAGATGGAAAGCTCTTCAATGCTATTATCCACAAACACAGGTGAGAAAGAACCCTAACGAAGCCTTACTGCATGAGAAGAAGTGAAACATTCATTGTAGGTTAACTGGCGTCCAATTTATTGGGTATACCTACCTCTACCACATTATACCTACCTATATACAGCTCTGGAAAAAAATTTGAGAGATCATTTCAAATGTCCAACCCAGTCTGCAGAGCAGAACCACTGAAAACATCTGTAATGTCATCAAAAGACAGATGGACAAGCCTTCAAATGAAGCCAAGCTGCTTTAAGGTTTGTGACATGAAGTCACCCAACAACAACGTGTAAGACTGGTAGAGAACATGCAAAATCAGGGTCATTACACCAACTCTCTTTGAGGTCAAACATTAGTATTGTTGGGTTTAAAAATGAATTAAATTAATATGAACTTTTCTTTGCACCATTTGAGCCTTGAAAACAAAATATTTTTTCTGCAAAAAATTTAAAAAATGCTCTAAGTGAACATATTTTTATTTGGGTTTTGGAAGATGTGTTGTCAGTAATTTATAGAATAATAAAAAAAATTCCCAAACACATATGTGTAAACAGTAAAACTGGTTATTTGCAATGGTCTCTTAATTTTTTTATTTAATGGTTTTCCAGCATTTGATCCAGTTTATTCCTTGTGGTGGCTATGAAACGGTTGGTTTACAATCAGACAAGAAAGTGTTGCATTTCTGACCTCTAGTGGATGTTTTTTAACCTAACATACAGTACCTCTACCGATTGGTAGAGATGGTGCAATCACATTGTGTTAAGTTCAACACCTTCTTCAAGAAGACATGTGACTTAAATGTGTCCTATCAAATGGTTGAGCAGAATGTTAAAGGGCTAATGGGTGGGCGCCGTGTATTAACTGTATTCAAAAGGCATCTCTATGGTTAGCATTTCTGAAAAAACTTGCCTTGTTAAGTCATTTGAATGACAGCTATTTTTTTCTTATACAGGTAGAAAATATGTGGTCATTTTCAAGGGTCTTTGATTGCTCAAAGGATCAAGAATCGAGCTTATTTTGCATCTGCCTGCTTTAGAAGAATCTACTTTCTTTTGGATGGCATTGTTTGTTATCTAGGACTTTCCCACTGCTCTACCAGTTGAGATAATTACACCATAAACGTTCTTCAAAGCACCTCGCCTCCTTGTGTGGTCTCCCAGTTCAGATGCAGATTCTTTGTATTTGCCCTTTGGGACAAGATATGTCATGTTGCACCCATGTACTATGTAACAATGTAGAAATGCCCTGTACAATAGGGTTGCTATGCAGTATGGATATTTGAGATGTGGAAAGAAGGACAATGGCTCTCAGAGAGAACCTGATATCATTGAAAGCAAGACAAGAACATACACTCCTACATAGAGCTGCTTTCTACCTGTACATCACAAAAGAGCTTCACCTCAGTTAGTTTGAAAATGTGGCAGTATACCTTGTATCTACACTTATTGTCTATTTCAGCTCCACTGAGCATAAAGGTGCACTTTGTAGGTCTACAATTACAGACTGTAGTCCATCTGTTCTCTGTATACTTTATTAGCCTCCTTTTACTCTGTTCTTCAATGATCAGAGCTTTTGGGTGGTGGATCATTTCAGCACTGCAGTGATACTAACGTGGTGTTTACTGGTACGAGTTGATCAGGCACAGCAGAGCTAAACACTATGTTAGCTCATGGTCTACTCTATTAGACACACCTACATGGTTGGTCCACCTTGTAGATGTAAAATCAACAACAGTAGCTCATCTGTTTGGTTCGATCATCCTCTAGTCCTTCACTTGTGGTCACAGGATGTTGTTAGCTGGATAGCTTTGGTTGAATAATTCTCAGTCTAACAGTGACACGTGTTTACAAACATTAGCAGCTCTACACACTAACACACCACCACCACAACAGTGTCACTGCAGTGCGGAGAATGATCCACCTCTCCACTAATACCTGCTGTAGTGGTACTGATCATTGAAGAACATGGTGAGATAGGGATAACAGATGGACTACAGGCACTACAAAGTGCACCTGTACGGTCAATGGAAAACAAACCATCCCAAATATTAATATATGCATAAATATAGTGACGTACTGATCCTTTCTGCATAAGGAAGCCAGACCATTCATCACCATTACTATGAACACATTCATTTTAGCTTCTTTTTTATAAAAGCATCCAAAAAACATGTCAAATACGATTCTACTAAAAAATGGAAAGTACGGACTTTGGATATGTATGCATCCTGGTTAAAGCTTCGTTCAGATGGTCTCTCTTGAAACCATTACTATCAAAACATGATAATCTGTTAAGGGAGGGATTCAGGAGAAACTGGGAAATCTGATTCGTGAATAGAGGGCGTAGCACTGGAGAACGCCAAGATTCCCCAGAGGCTTCGTTTTTTAACTCCCTGCATGTACTTGCACAGCACAGGTATGCTTTTGCTGCATTTGGAGCTAAATAAGCACCCAGAAATCAAGAGGAGCAACGACCAGCATTACCCTATTCCTCATTCCTTCAAGCTTGTAATTCTTAAACATTGACCTTGGCACTCATACGTGCATGCTTACATCTGTCACATGCTGTCAACATGGAGTATCACCAGGCAATTTGGATGAATCAACTGCTAGTGGAATTATGCCAGATGTCTTTCGCTTGAAATGAGACGTTCTTCTCTGAAGGCTTTCTCCACCTTGTATGCCAGACAAGCTTAAGATTTCATCTAACTAGAACAAGATCTTCTAACAAGAATTTTCTCCTTCAAGTTCCATCCTCTACACCACCTGCTACAATGTTCAGCCTGAAGAGGAAAGTTCGGAAAAGGCGCAGTAGCTCATCCAGTAGCACCCATGGCTCAGTCAGTGATCTGGACGAGCGAGTGGTCATGTTATGTGAGGACGTTCCCTCTCAGGCATCGTTTGACTCCAGCCCTGAATCTCGGAGTCCAGGACCACGGTCCAGCTATGGATCGCAGACTGGTGATTTCGAGCTAAGCAAGGAATGGCGAATGCACCCATTCAGCAGGGACAACTTGTCATACAGAAAGGCGTATCTTGCTGAGGTGGTGCCTCCTGGGATGCTGACATACTACTGTATCCAAACATCCAGTCCAGTGTACGGATGCATTGTGTTACTTTATTTCTATTATTATTGTTATCATTTTTAAGCAATGTCAGGCCGATTTCAGCTCTTGGCGACCATATGGAGAGTCTTTTGCTAGAGCTCTTCTATTCTCGAAGAATGATTTAATCATCAGTTTCCTCTTATTGTATCCATCCATCTTTTTACTGGTTGTCCACTTTCTCTTTTACTTTACCTCACTGATGCTCACAACTTAATGAATTGTTTCAATAAAAGTAGAAGTTTGGTTATGTGGAATTTCTGGTGAGGTCAGGATTGATGTGGATTTGTCACAAGAGAGTAAACTGAAACGTTTTGGGGATATGTTGTAATTGGAATTTGGATGTCTCTTATCCTGTAGTATAAAATATATGATCTTGCCTTCCGCTTCGCTGCATCAGCATCATTCTGAAATGCTTATTGTAGATGGATTATGTTGTACAGTGGAAACTCGGTTATCGTTTGCTCTGGTTATCTTACAATTTGCTTGTCTTTTTTAGGGGAAATTTTGTTCCAGTTATTGTTCATCCGCCTGGTTTTCATCGACGTGCCCATGTGACTCGCTGCTAATTTCTAAAAGCAAAGCATCCACCCACGCGTTTGCCAATCACTCACACGTTCGTCATTCATTCTAGCTTTGTTTCTTGTTGTTTCTCTGGCTTTGTTTCTCATTGCTAACACTCATAACAAACTAAAACACGTCGCACTAAAGCTATGGTGCGCAGCGCTACCACCTAAAAACATTTGTGAAAACAAACAGAGGCTGAGAAACCTGAGAACAGGTGTACAAAACAAAGTCAGCCAGGTGGACCACACCAGCACTCTCTAAAACAGAGCGTAAACCTGTAAGAGTGATGTTAAATGTTCATTTATCCATTTCAGTAGTCTTTTGTATTTATTTCTCATTGTGTTCTGCATGTAAAACTATAGATATTCTATATAAAATGTATTTTTGTTCATATTTTAGAGTGTCTGGAACACATTAATTAGATTTACATTATTTCTTATGGGAAGTATTGCTTCAGTTATTGTTCATTTCGGTTATCATCAGACACTTTAGAACAGATTAATGATGAAAACCGAGGTTCCACTGTACTTGATGTTCGGAATGTATTTGTGTTATAGCTCAAACATTTACTATGCCAGTTTTCTAGTTTAGTGTGCTATTCTCTTTAAATTAAAATGTTAGTCTACTAGAAACTGTTCTCATTTTGCTCTTCCTCCAATAATAGTTTTTCTGAAATATGAAAGTTCTTCACATTCACGGAAGTGTTTTGAGCTTGTAGGTGCATGCAGTATTGTCTGTAATTACCTTCCTGACAGTGTGCAGCTCTGGTATGAAGAGAGCTGACAAGTTTCGTAGTGTGTATACAGTCACATTGGGCCTCATCCAACAATATCTTCCCAAGTTTTTCTTGCATCGATTCATCCATCTTCTTAACCACTTAATCAGGGTTCAGGGTTGAGTCCCCCTACCCATCAATTGGGCCCAAGGCAGTGCATTCCACTTATTTTATTCCCCTATTGAGTATTCTCTAAAATGATAACTTGTCTCTGATCCAGTCTATGGGCATCCCAACAGACATGTTTCATGTACCTCATACATCTTTTCTATCCTTGTCCTTGTACAAATGGCCCAGATCAAAACCTTGGGATATGATCTTTTGAATGAATAACAGGATGCCAATCCATCTGGAATCTGACGTTGTAATAGTCTGAGTGTACACCTAACTGATTGTAATGTATTGTAACAGCTCATAACTTTGTTTGTGGTTGTGTAAAATATGCCTTCCTTCAAGCCATCCCTGTAATTATATAAAGCAAGAACCAGCCTGGATGGCATTCCTTAACAGCTGCAGCCGTCAGGTCAATGATTCCAGCTGAAGCATGTTCTGACTCGGTCCCTCTGTCTGTCCTCCAGGCCTAATTTGATTGACATGGGTAAGGTGTATAGACAGACGAACCTGGAGAATCTGGAGCAGGCTTTCAGTGTGGCTGAGAGAGATCTGGGCGTCACCCGCCTGCTCGATCCAGAAGGTAACAAAAGATCACTCCCTGAAGTGGAGAAATGTTCACTTTTAGGCATACCGTACTCTAGACATAAACATGTGGTTGTGTGCATTGAGAAAACGGGACAGGGTGGGTGGAGTCAACTGCAAAGACATTAATCTTATACAATTATGCTCCCTAACTGAATGTACTGTAGATGCTGTTCTGCAGTTAGGGTTAGATGTGAGGAGTTAAGCCCTTGCACATCATTTTTGCATTGAATTTATTGAGTAATGCTGTATGATGTGTAGCTGTCTCATGTACACTTTAATCACTATGTGCGTTTGCGCTGTAGCCTGTCATTAATCCAGAGTGCTGTTTTGTTTATGTTTTTGGGCAGATGTGGATGTGCCACACCCTGATGAGAAGTCTATCATTACATATGTCTCCTCCCTGTACGATGTCATGCCAAGGGTCCCGGATGCTCAGGATGGAGTCCAGGCCAATGTGAGTCTTCTTTTATTACAGTATAAGAAGTCTCAGTCTTCACTATTCTTAAAGGACATGATTCAGTGGATTATGGAAATGTTATCCATTGCAGTCTGGCCTGATTGCCAATATTGAGCTCATATTTATTATCAGTTATAACATTATTAATTTAATGCTGTTAAATTGTGACCTTCGGATCATGTAAATGTATATTAATTACATACATGATCAGTACATTTGGACAGTGATTTGTGATTTAATTATTTTTGTAATGTCATTCCCAACTGGTCAAGTGAAGTGTCTTATAATCATTATGAAATGTAAAAGTTAGTGGCTGAGCAGCTCTTTGTGTTGTATGATAGGAGCTGGAGCTTCGCTGGCAGGAGTACTATGAGCTGGTCACCATGCTGCTGCAGTGGATCAGACATCATATCATTGTGTTTGAGGAGAGGAAGTTCCCCACCAGCTATGAGGAGATAGAGGTAGGTCTTTAGCTGCACAGTAGAGCTCACGAGTGCTTGTGATAGAATATATATAAACAGAAGCTTCCTGATTACTCACTCTGATTGAGCTGATGAAGCTTCAGTAGGATGGGAAATTAATCCCAAATGAATGGGAGAAGGTGGATCTGATTAGAGGAGAAATAAAACATTAACAGTTATTTACCACACACATTTATTACTGCATACATTTAAACTCAATAACAATCAATTACTGCACACGTTGCTCCTGCATGCCTTTAATCTAAATTCATTAAGAATTCTTTACCGCACACATTGCTGCTGCACAGTTTTAGTCTAAATTCTTTAAAAATACTTTACTGCACATTACTGCTGCACACATTTAGTGTAGTTTCTTTTTAAAATTCTGTACCGCACACATTACTGCTGCACACATTTAGTGTAAATTATATACAAATTCTGTACCGCACACATTACTGCTGCACACATTTAGTCTAAATTATTTAAGAATTCTTTGCCACACACATTACTGTTGCACACATTTAGTCTAAATGCTTTAAAAATGATTTACTACACACATTACTGCCGCACACATTTAGTCTAAATGATAAAAAAATTATTTACCACACACATTACTGCTGCACACATTTAGTCTAAATTATTTTAAAAACTCTTTACCACACACATTTCTACTGCACACATTTAGTCTAAATTATTTTAAAAACTCTTTACCGCACACATTTCTACTGCACACATTTAGTCTAAATGCTTTAAAAATGATTTACTACACACATTACTGCCGCACACATTTAGTCTAAATGATAAAAAATTATTTACCACACACATTACTGCTGCACACATTTAGTCTAAATGATTTTAAAAACTCTTTACCACACACATTTCTACTGCACACATTTAGTCTAAATTATTTTAAAAACTCTTTACCGCACACATTTCTACTGCACACATTTAGTCTAAATGCTTTAAAAATGATTTACTACACACATTACTGCCGCACACATTTAGTCTATATGATAAAAAAATTATTTACCACACACATTACTGCTGCACACATTTAGTCTAAATTATTTTAAAAACTCTTTACCGCACACATTACTGCCGCACACATTTAGTCTAAATGATAAAAAAATTATTTACCACACACATTACTGCTGCACAGATTTAATCTAAATTATTTAAAAACTCTTTACTGCACACATCACTGCTGCACGCTTTTAGTCTAAATGCTTTAAAAAAAATTTACTGTACACATTACTGCTGCACACATTTAGTCTAAATTATTTTAAAAACTCTTTACCGCACACATTACTGCTGCACACATTTAGTCTAAATGCTTTAAAAATGATTTACTACACACATTACTGCCGCACACATTTAGTCTAAATGATTAAAAAATTATTTACCACACACATTACTGCCGCACACATTTAGTCTAAATGATTAAAAAATTATTTACCACACACATTACTGCTGCACACATTTAGTCTAAATAATTTTTTTAAATTCTTTACTGCACCCATGACTGCTGCACACATTTAATCTAAATTCATTAACTTACCACACACGCAACATTTATTAATAATTATTAGAGTTTATACACTAATGGATCAGGATTTATTGATATCTTAATGTTTTAGGTGCTTTGGCGTCAGTTTCTCAAATTCAAGGAGACGGAGCTGCCAGCAAAGGAAGCTGACAAAAATCGCTCCAAACACATTTATAAGGCTTTTGAGGTAAGTGATGTACAACACTATGACAGTGACCACTCTGTTAAATATACAGATCACATGATAGCATTTTAAAATGAGCATTTGGTAACACATGATAATCATTAGTTATAAATAGTTTTAGAATTTATAGATGTTCACTTTGCCTTTAAATTGTCTTGTAAATATCTATTAAATATTGGAATAAATAATATTTTATTTGCATATTAAAATATAGATATAAAAAAATATTTTATATTGTTTCATCTGTTCTCTGCAGGGTGCAGTGCAGGCTGGCCAGATCAAGGTGCCTCCTGGCTATCACCCCATCGATGTGGAGAAAGAGTGGGGTCGCCTGCATGTGGCCATATTAGAGCGAGAACGACTGCTTAGAACAGAGTTTGAAAGGTAAGACACCATCAATCAAACTAATCATTAATCAAGGGATATGGATCAATATGACAAACAGTAGAATGAAAGAAAAAACACTGAAATGTAAAATGCTTTCCTGCATTTGAAGATTTCAAAAAAATATCCAGTGTTTGTAATAAATTAACACTTAGCTTCAGGAGTCAGCTGAACGATTCAGTACACATTACTTACAAAGTTGGCATGGTTTGCCACACTGTCTTCACAATTATCTGATTGTCTTCTTCTGTTCTGGCAGTACTTAATGAAAATGTTGCTCTTTTCCTCCAAACTGATCAACAATAAGAAGGATAAAGGCTTTCATTTATAATCTGGTACATTTATAAGCATGTCCTTCGTGGATGTTTGGTACTTTAGAAATATGGGATGGCACTTTTATGGATAGGCCAGCCCTTTATCACAAGACTACGTGTCGTCTGCTTCTAAGAAAGGAGTCAGTGTAGTGGTCAAGGGGAGAATTATTCTGAGCCTCAGTGCCGAAGCCTTGCTGTGAAGCATCTCCTGAGATTTAGCCATGGCATTTGTGAACTACACTCATGGACTGGAATATCTGCTTGGCCAGAAGAGGGCGTGAGTGTTTCAGCTGATTGATTTGTTATAGTTCTGTCAGTAGTGGTGGGTGGGTGTTTTGATTTGCGTTGGTGGCAAAGCATTAATGTAATAGCAGTGTTAGGACATAGAAAAATAAATTCATTCATTTTCTCAGATTATTTTGAGAATTCTTTAGTTTTAAGCAACTTTTTCTTGGCATTATATTTGAATGTAATTGACCCTTTAAAGTAAGGGTGTAAGAATATGTCAGTACACTTGACAGTGTCAGGTTCTGGTTCTGGTCTTATGTGTTTTTGTCATGCTGTGTGTTGAACCACGTCTCATTAATGTGCTTTTGTTTACATTCTGTGTTTGTTTACGTTTGGTCCCCTTTGTCTCCGCCTTGTTTCCCGCCCATGTCACGCCTCTCATTTTTTGACCTGTATTGACCTGTGTCTGCAGTGGTGCCATGGTCACTCTCATTTGCATGTGCTCTTTGCCCTGATTACCCTGTGTGTGTGTGTATATATATATATATAATATATATAGACAAATGAGAAAAAAAAAATCCAGGAAATCACATTGTAGGATTTTTAAAGAATTTAATTGTAAATTATGGTGGAAAATAAGTATTTGGTCAATAACAAAAGTTCAATTCAATACTTTGTAACATGGCAATGACAGAGAAACATTTCCTGTAATTCTTCACCAGGCTTGCACACACTGTAGCTGGTATTTTGGCTCATTCCTCCATGCAAATCTCCTCTAGAGCAGTGATGTTTTGGGGCTGTTGCTGGGCAACACAAACTTTTAGCTCCCTCCACAAATTGTCTAGGCCAATCCAGGACCTTTACGGAGCCACTCCTTCACTGCCCGAGCAGTGTATTTGGGATAATTTTCATGCTGGAAGGCCCAGCCACGTTTCATGTTCAATACTCTTACAGATGGAAGGAGGTTTTGGCTTACAATCTCACAATACATGGCCCCGTTCATTCTTCCCTTAACACAGATCAGTCGTGCTGTCCTCTTTGCAGAAAAACAGCCCCAAAGCATGATATTTCTACCCCCAAGCTTAACAGTAGGTTTGGTGTTCTTGGGATGCAACTCAGCATTCTTTTTCCTCCAAACATGGCGAGTGGACTTGAGTACCAAAAAGCTCTATTTCGGTCCCATCTGACCACATAACCTTCTCCCATGCCTCCTCTGGTCATTGGCAAACTGGAAATGGGACTGGACATGAGCTGGCATGAGCAGGGGGACCTTGAATGCCCTGCATGATTTTGAACCATGATGGCGTAGTGTGTTACTAATGGTTCTCTGACACTGTGGTCCCAGCTCTCTTCAGGTCATTGATCAAGTCCTCCTGTATAGTTCAGGGCTGACTCCTGACCTTTCTCAGAATCATCCTTACCCCATGAAGTGAGATCTTGCGTGGAGCCCCAGACAGTCATCTTGTGTTTCTTCCAGTTTCTCATAGTTGTGCCAACAGTTGTTGCCTTCTCACCAAGCTGCTTGCCTATTGTCCTGTAGCTCATCCCAGCCTTGTGCAGGCTAGACCTGTTGTCCTTAGAAAGCTCTTTGGAGTGTGGTTGATTGAGAGTGTGGACAGTTGCCTTTTATAGACATAACAGGTTCAAACAGGTGCAATTAATACAAGTAATTAGTGCAGAATAGGAGGGCTTCTTAAAGAAGAGCTAACATGTCTGTAAAAACCAGAATTCTCGCTGGTTTTTTATTGACCAAATACTTATTTTCCACCATAATTTACAAATAAATTCTTTAAAATTATTTATTCTTTTTTCTCATTTGTCTCTCATAGTTGAAGTGTACCTATGATGAACATTACAGACCTCTCTTGTCCTTCTAAGTAGGAGAACTTGCACAATCAGTGGCTGACCAAATACTTTTTTCCCCCACTATATTCCTGCCTTGCCATGTGTTTTTTATCTGCTCTCATCATATCCATATCACTATCTATCATCTATGGTGAATGTCATCTCCTTGTTTTAGTCTTCCAGTCTCATTTAAGTCTCTCAATTTTGGCTCTAAGTTATACTTTTCTCATTGTTCAATAAACCCCACCTACTAGCGCTTATATTCTGATTCCTTCCAACCAACTGCTGACAACACAGTATTGAATTTAATTGCAAAGACTAGTGGTAGAAAGCAGATCACTGTGTGTTGTGTTTAAATCAACAATCACTAGATAGCAGTGTTGTAAGAGTCTTACACTCCAATGTAAACAAGCACTGTATTGCTAATATTAGCATAAGCAACCCTAGCTGTTTTCCTAAAATAATTTTTTAATTGCAATTTATTACCTTGCTTATATAATCACAATATATCACATTTTGCACCCCTATATTATGAGATATATAACATCACCAAGTTCTTGCAAATGCACAGCCATACTTTTAAGCAGGGGCGGTCCTAGCCTGTTCGGTGCCCTGGGCAATCAACCACACAGGCGCCCCACACATGTATCATCTTTAAAAAATGTCATTGTGCTTGAAGATTTTTTTGGCAAAAAGTATGTTTTCATGTACATGTATTCCATGCTTCCACATTTTGACCTCTAAAGAGAGTTTAAGCAGACAGTCACTAAACCTTTCTTGTATTTGAGAGTTTATCTACCTTTGGAGGTAAATGTCACGTATAGTTTTAACTGAACCATGAAGAACATTATGAGTAAAAATGCAATAAACTAAAAACAGTAGACAATAGAAAAGACAGTCTCGTAATAACAAATGATACAAATGTGGACATCCTACAAGTTATGTTCATCTACGCTCTAACACCCACAGACAACCCCTCAAAAGCTCTAAATAAACTATGAGAAAGATCCTGCATAATATCTTGATCCTTCAGCAAAGTCTGCAGCTTCTAAAGGGAAGTGAGTTGTGATTGTTGTGGCATGTGTGGAATGTTTGCAGGCTGGAGCGGCTGCAGAGGATTGTCAGTAAGGTGCAGATGGAGTCAGGTGTGTGTGAGGAGCAGCTTAACCAGGTGGAGACACTGCTACAGACGGTGAGACTTAAGAATATGTAGAACTGTGCAAAGGTTCTTGTGCATCTGGGTAAATTGTATTCAGATATTTATCTCTACAATTAGGCTATGTTCAGACTGCACAAATAACATGAAATCTGTTATGAAACCAGATTTGGAGGTCGTTTGAAGTCTTATTCGATTCAATTTTGTACAGATTCATCTCAGTTCGGACGATCTAGCCGCTCAAATCAGATTTTGAAGTGCCTTTTTATATTACTCACAATGCAAAGTACTTTACCACATTGTGTTGCCGTGTACTTGTACATGTGTAATAACAATAAAGTTGAATCTAATCAAATCTAATGTGACAAAGAACAACACATCAAATCTAGAGTGATGGATCCAAGAAGAGAGTCCCAGGTTGCCATGTCCTGAAAAACTCTCCAGCTTACTGTCTGACAGAAGGTTTCCTTACACAAGCTTAAAAGTAACCCAAAATCTGAAGAGTCTAATGACAGATGTTTGAGGAAGTCATAATAGCTTTTTATTACTCTTAAATCTTATTTTAGTCTTACTCAAATCTTGATTTTCAGACCCAACTGGGGTCTTCTAATATTCAAAAGTCTACGCGAGGCATCTCCGAGTTAGTAGACTTCACAGAAAAATTTAAAGTAGTCCAAAAACCAACACACCTGAAATTTTACCCACGAGTGCATTAAAATAAATACTTTTGTGAGAAAATTGTGAACCTGGCAACTCTGTAGTCACATCACCAGTGTGGCTGTAATTACTGACGCCTGCACTGTTACCACAGAAACAAGAACATACAGACAAATCAGATCTGATCACTTATTAATAACATTGTGAATAGTCATCTCAGCAGATCTGATTTACTTGCAATCTGAATGTAGCCTTAGTGTTGCCTCTCATTAGAATGAAATTACAGTAAAAGTCTGTTTCTAGTTTAGTAAAGTTACAGTTTGAAGAATGCCAGTTTGGGTCCTGATTATCCCGGCGAACTCCAGTCATTTCATTGATTTGTTTGGTTCCAACAACTAAATAAATTTATGACGTGTTGATTAGCTGAATCAGATACTGGGTGATAACTGTAAATACTGCAGAGCACAGGAAATGGTTAAGCTAATGTTCTAATGTGCCTTCTTTAAAAAATTTATATATATATATATATATATATATATATATATATATATATATATATAAGTTATTTATTCTACATAGCAGGATTTCTCAATTTAGCCAGGTAACTGGACAGTCTTAAACTTCAGGCTCATGCTGTCTTTGTAGAATAAATTATTTATATGTTTTTTTTTTCACAATTACCCTTCCTCAAAAAACTTTCACATCATCCTGTACATTCTTCCAAAGACAACAGAATGCACTGGGAATAGAGGATTTCAAAATTCATTATCAATCATGATGCACTGATCTGAAATGGGCATATATTCTTAAACGTTAAAATACTTTATAATGGATTATAAAAATATTTAGTAAAATAGGCACATGGGTTAATTTTTTTGTGCCTAAATTAAATGTACAAGCCTTGGGATAAAACTTCAGAAAAACATGGGTACTGGACCTCAGTTTCCCTTGGGATCAATATCAATCCATCAATCAGTCAATCAATCCCTCCCTCCCTCCCCTGGGTTGTATCAGGTCTGTTATAGGGCAGAACCCTGAAATGTACATCTTCAGTATCTTTATTTACTTTTTTAATATTAATTGTACTATTTAAAAACATGAAGTTATGAAACATTTAACTTGTATGAACCCTGTTGTACCATTAAGTGCACATTTTCAATTATCTTTCCAAAACTGGGTGAAAAGCTGTAGGATGTAGTAAAAGTACTGAGATGCAGTATTGCTGTATTGTCTCTATTCCACTATTATGTAAATAGCTCTTACACTCGTGTACATTCAGTTTATTCTTTATATTATAAACATTCACATCAAATTTCATGTTGATTTAGATCATAAACAATTGTAATTAAATTGACTTGATGTAAGGATCATCTGTAATTGGAAAGTAAAGTTAATCAGCCTATAGCAGGTTTGAAGCAGTAAAGCTGATGTTAATTACTGTTAATGTGCCTGGCAGGATGTGCGCATGCTGGGAGCTGGAAAACCCATCCAGCATGCAGCTGAGATCGAGGCAGACCTGGACAAGGCAGAGAACATGATCCGCTTCCTTTTCAATGATGTGCAGCTGCTGAAAGATGGCCGTCACCTACAGGCAGAACAGATGTACAGGAGGTGAGTGCAGATAATACTCAGCACTACTCTGAGAAGCAGTATCATTAATAGGTGTACGTCAAATTAGTAATTTAATAAACATAACTCATCACCTGTTTGGAGATATGCTCAAAGGTTTATGGACACCCCTCCTAATGAATGCATTCAGCTACTTTAAATTGCTTGTTTATTACTGTAGATAAGTACTGCCAGTAAAATAGGACTCTCTGGAGCAGATAAACATTAACATGTTGGCTAATATTTTTGTCCCTATAGTGCAACTTGCCTTTAGCAGCTATGTAATAATTCTTTGTGTATGTTTCATATTTCTTCAATATTCAGCTTCATGTTCAAGTGTCTTCTTTGGTTTGAAGAACAGATTTTGATGAAATAATGATTGTCTGTGTCCAGTCTCTGGAAATCAAGTTTATGCTGAATTTACATGTTGTACTGACGTATTAACTGCTCTGTATTTTCCAGAGTGTACCGTCTTCATGAGCGCCTGGTAAACCTGCGCAGTGAGTACAACCTGCGTCTGAAATCAGGAGTGACAGTGTCCCAGGTGCCTTTGACACAGATGTCCATGACTCAGACACTCCAGCAGTCCCCACAGCGTGTGCGCCCAGAGCTGGATGAAGTCACACTGAGATACATCCAGGATCTGCTGGGCTGGGTGGAGGAGAACCAGAGGCGCATTGACAGCTCAGAGTGGGGCGCAGACCTGCCCTCTGTTGAGTCCCAACTGGGCAGCCACCGTGGACTACATCAGTCCATAGAGGACTTCAGATCCAAGATTGAGCGTGCGAGGGCAGATGAGGTAAAATATTTGCGTCATGCAAAAACACTTATAAAAGATAAAAGAGATTTTATCCTAGAAACAAAACTAAACATACCCCAGAAACCTTAAAGGGTCTACTTTTCAAATATATATATATAGGTTGAGTGAAAATATATTTTTAGATATTTGTGAGAGGAGCTTAATTAAGCAGAAACACATTTTTCAGCACAAGTCAGAGCACGGCGAGTTTTTTCCGCCTATTAATGCGATTAAGGCCGAGAAATATGTGAAAATGCCCATCTGGTCTCTATAAACAAAGAGCGCTCACATGAACAAAGACCTCTCACCTTTCTCAGGAATATGCAATGTAGGAAGAAGTGACCCAGTAAAACACAGCATCACCTCACATTTGTTAACTGATGAAATACGTTTCTATATATATACAATTTAAAAACAAACATACAAATGTTAATATATGTTGTATTGTTTATTTAATTATAACTAATTTAATTTGCTTTGCTTTACTGACAGCAAGAAGTTATAAGCATTTACAAGCATCGAAGTCAAAAAACAAGTCATCATCAGTCCAGAAAATTGAAAAACAAAAAAAATCACAAAATCCAAACTGGACATGAAACAAAAACCAGAAATGAATACAATTACAAGTAGGCTTGATATGCAGACACAGAGAATCTGGTAACACTGTGCAAAATCTGACTGAAACTATACAGGCAGGTCATTGAGACACTTGTGAATGTAATGAATTACTATGGCAATGAGGACCTCAAGTGGACAGATTCATGAACTGCAAGAGTTCATTTCTTCTGGATTTATTATATTTTGGCCACAAGTGAAATCAATATGTTTTATTTTTTTATATTTATACAATTATAATTAAACATGTTATTATAATAATTAAACATAATAAATGATATAATTCAAAAAATGGATGCATCTGCACCTTCTATTATACTTACTGACAACTTTAAAAATCAATCATTTTCTAAATTTGATGTCCCTGTTATTATCTTGGTATAATGTTCCAGGAACAATAGAGCTTGTCACTATAGATTTAAAAATAACACCATGTAGTAACCTCATTCTCATGTTCTTTCAGAATCAATTAACCCCTGCCAGTAAAGGAGCATACAGGGACTACTTGGGCAAGCTGGACTTGCAATACGGCAAACTGCTGGTAGGGTTTTAGCCACACAGGCAGTTTTTATTGACTTCCAAACATTTAAAATTTAATTATTATTTGTCTAATTCCAGTTTTTGATCCAAGCTAAAACATTTTGACATATTTATATTTTTGTGAATTTTCTTCTTCTGTTATTGGCAGAACTCTTCAAAAACCCGACTGCGGAATCTAACGCAGCTGCATGCGTTTGTCGTAGCTGCCACTAAAGAGCTGATGTGGCTGAATGAGAAAGAGGAGGAGGAAGTGAACTATGACTGGAGTGACCGCAATACCAACATGACAGCTAAGAAGGATAATTACTCGGTAGGTCCAGTGTGTTTTTCTTTTTATAATAAAATCTACTAATTTTGTTTCAATCCAGTGTTTAAAGCCTTACTAAGCTTGAGAATTGGTTTAATCTGTTTATCTTGGCAGAAAGTGTTTTGCCCATAAATAAGGTCACATGAGAATAAATACAAATTAAACATAAATACAGTAAACAATACTGTAAATTACAACCATTGGTTGACTCCCATAAGCGCATGGATTTAATTTCCACTAGCGCGTTCCACATCTGATCATATTTGATAAAGTATTGATTAGATGACAACTACTTAATGCTAAGTCAATGAGTGCTAACACACTGACACATAAAATCACAATGTATTGTTTACATACACTGCCTGGCCAAAAAAAAGGTCACCATCTGGATTTAACTAAGCAAATAGGTAAGATCCTCCCACTGGATAATTACTGCATGGGCAATTATGTTTCATCTGGCAACAAGTTATTTAACCCCTAACTGATTCAGTGAGTAGCTTCTCATTTGTTAAACAACCATGTTGAAAGACATCATGTGGTTGTGTAAAATATGTTAATCTGTTTCAGAAGAAACATCTAAGGAGATGCTGAAACAACTAGTCAAGTTAAGAACTGTAACCAGACGGGGTGAACATCATTTTCCAGGAAGGGATGTAGTCAGAAAAAAATCTTGAATGATTGTGAACTGAACAACAACTAATGGGATTGGGACTAAACAGTTGTGTAGCCATTAAAACACTTAGTTTTATCAGAGGGTAACCAGTCAAAACGGTGTCAGTTTTGTAGGGAGCATAAAGATTGGATTCTGGAGCAATGACGTAAGGTCATGGGATCTCATGAGTCCAGACTTACCCTGTTCCAGAGTGATGAGCCCATCAGGGTAAGAAGAGAGGCGGCTCAAGTGATGCACCCATCATGCCTAGTGCCTACCGTACAAGCCTGCGGGGGCAGTGCCAGCGCTAGGCATTTGGGTGCCCTAAGCAAATCTTTGGGGGACCTGATCTGGGGTTGCTGCAGTTGGTCAGGTCTCATTTCAGCAACGTTATGTGTCCAAAGAATCAGCTGACTACCTGGATATACTGAAGGACAAGGTCATCAATTGATTTTTTCTTCCCTGATGGCACAGGCACATTCCAAGATGAAAATGCCAGGATACATGGGGCTCAAATTGTGAAAGTGTGGTTCAGGGAGCATGAGACAACACGGCCACCACAGAGTCCAGAACTTAACCCCATTGAGAATCTTTGGGATGTGCTGGAGAAGACTGTGAAGTGGTCCCAAATCTCTCATCAGTACAAGATCTTGAGGCAGAATTATTGCAACTCTTGACAGAAATAAATGTTGTGACATTTCAGAAGCTTGTGGAAAAGATGCCACAGTGAATGTGTGCTGTAATCAAAGCTAAAGGCACGCCAACAAAATTAGAGTGTGACCTTTTTTTGGCCAGGCAGTGTATCTTGTAATTTGAATGTGAACACCTACATGTCTGCAGGCCACATAAATGGCTTTACATATCATATGCATTGAGATATTTACACATTGCAAATGTGTCTAAATGTGTCAGGGTTTGATGCGTGAATTGGAACACCGGGAGAAGAAAGTGAACGGCGTTCAGTCCACTGGAGAAAAACTGCTGAAGGAAGGCCATCCAGCCAGGAGCACTGTGGAGGCAAGTCACTTACTGTACATCACTTACCACAACGTCTCAGTAGATCTGCACAGCTCTCTGCAACCTAGAAATGACAGCACACCTCTGGCAAATGTATTATTCGGCAGACCTACTAATTTTTAGACTTCAGTCTCAGAAACTATGAAAACATAGGGTGACCAGATCTGAGGTGATGAAAAAAATGGACACCTTTTTTGGTGCTTGAACACAAATTTTATTATTAATTATTAAATAATATTGACAAATTATGATTTATATTTCATTAAAAATTACTAGTTACTATTAATAATATACTAATAATAACTATTACATGTTTTTATGAATAATAAAGTAATAAAAATTTATATTAATCATTAATAAAATATACATTATTACATATTATTTATAAATAATAAATAAAAAAATAAATTAAAAGCATGTAGCATAAAATTATCACCCAGTCATTTTCAGTCAACTTCACTTCAGCTCATTATCAGCAGTGTTACACTTATGTTTGGATTGTATGGTCAATAGATCTTATTTACAGAATTATACCTCATTTTTGAGTAAAAATAAGCAGAAATTCTGAATTATTTTGATAATAGTTACACTTAAAGGCATGTAAATAGATGGCTTATCAGACTGGCAGACGCATGCACACAGACACACACTCATGTAAATATTAATGAATTTTTATATGAAACTGTTGATATTAAAATACGTCTAGCTGACGTGACACAGGCAAAACCAACGCTCAACACATTAATAACTTACAGGTGAAAAAGGACTGCTGGCCAAATTGCAGTCCATACTCTATTTAAAGGTGACGGCCAATCACACGTTAGCAAGACACAGCAGATCCAATCGATGAGCTTGTGGCAGCCTAAAGGGGCGACACCAGCTTGTATTTCAGCTGGGTCTCCATTTAATATAGTGTAACATCTCACTCAAGCAAACCAAACGGAATAGGGGGAGGGCGAGACGCTTCTCGAGTAAAACAAAATCTCGGACGTATGTGAAATTCCGAAAGGACGTTCTTTTTAAGTCTCAAAAAGAGGACATCTGGTCACCCTATGAAAACATCATGTACACTACATGTCCAAATATTTGTGGACACCCCTTCTAGTTAATGCATTCAGCTACTTAAGTTACACCCGTTACTAGCACACACAGATTCTCTAGCCCCTGTAGAGAGGTATTGCCATTAGAATAGGCAGAAATTAGCACCATTCCTTATGCCAGGCATAGACCAGAGGGGCCTCCCAGTTGTGGAGCAGAACTGTGTTCTCTGGTGCTCCATCTAGTAATTTTTTAGATGAGTTGGAAATGAGGTGATGATAGTGATCATCCAACATCCTGACCTCACTAAGGCTGTTGATGCTCAATGCAATTAGATCATAGCAATGCTCCAAAATCTAATAAAAAGCCTTCCATGGACAGTAGAGACAGTTACTCCAACAAAAACAGGATGAACTCCCTTTTTAAATACACCTGATTTCTGAAAATCAGAATTCTGTTCTTAGAGCATCTTACAGTTTGTACAGCTCCTAAAGCAGCTTGTGGTACTTTTAACATTTTTAAGAACAGAATCTAAAAGTTAAAAGTAGCACAAGCTGCTTGAGGAGCACAGTAGTGACATGAGAATAGAATAAAAGTAAACTGTATATAAATGGCAGATTAAAAGGTGCTCTGAGAACGGCATGTGAATGTGAAAACTGAAGCTTGCTAGCTACCTAAAATGAGAGTAGAGGCTCTGATTCCAGTGTTTAATGTATTTGCTAGTCTCTAACTATTGCTAGACTAAATTAGTCTGTCATGTCATGTCATACGCCGTCATC
>BRDA01011740.1:2777-44308 GCA_036984385.1 Crenuchus spilurus | reverse complement strand
ACCAGGAGCATAGCTCCAGATGGTATCGCTCTTAGATTCAAAGGTTCTCTCAAGCTTCTCCACCACGGCAAGGTAGCGATCTCAGGAGAAGAAATTAGTCTAAACTAGTATTAAACTAGTTAGCTAGCTAATTTCAGGGTAGTAATAAGCAGATAGTCAGCTAGCTACCTTGCTAGATAGCTCCCTAAAATGAGCAACTTTGTAAACACAGGATGTGGTGCAGTTTAAAAAATGGGAGGACAATATGTGAGCTTGCTGTTACAGCTTCACTTAACTCTTTATTTTGCAGTTTGCTCTTCCAGTTGAGGGCTAATTTTCCTGCTTGCTTTCATAGCAACAACAGTTTAGCACCAGATTCAAAGTTGTCACGACCACGCCCCTCCGTGTTCTGATTGGTCGCCTCACAGAACCAGTCATGCAATACTGCTCTAAAGTGAAAAAAAAAACTCTAAAGTGTCTCTTCTTCAACGTATATTAAAAAAAACATGGTTTCAATTATAATTTGTTGCATTAGTTTATCCACCAAAGCAGCTCATTGGTGTGCATTACTGTTATGATTTTGTCTTTTTCATGCTGTATGAATGAAGCCCACCTCACACCATCTTTTATTGGTTGACACACCACACACTCCATCAATTTTTTAAAGGAAACAGCGTAATTTTCATCCATTGCCTTGCATTTGTGTCGATCACCTGTCAACACATCCAAATTGAAATCAACATCAAGACTTAAATGCAGCCTCATTACATCATGCTTTTGAAGGACTTCTGAAGTTCTTAGAGCTTTTGCTGTCATTTAAGCATGTCTGCAGGGGCATAGCACCAGTAACTTCTGGGTCTTATTCACATGCAGTGCCCAGGCAGTCCCCCTGGGCTCCTCAGAGTCCCTCCCCCAACTTGGGGCCCTGGTAACTCAGTCCCACTTTTCACCCCACTATGATGCCCCTGCATGTATAACTTATATATACAAAACATTCTTATATGTAATTACACAATTATGTAGTTATTTACCTCCTATGTGGTTATATTTCTGTTTGATTTAGATTCTGGTCAAATAGGATCTTCAAAGGAGAAAATATAAGGCATGTAGGTTCATCCTGGGGAAGCTTAAAACACATAGTTGGATTACTATTTGATAATGATTACCATGAAGACAGGATTATTACACTTTTAAGTAACTCTTAATCTCTATCCGTCCACTCTGTAGGCTTTCATGGCAGCTTTACAGACTCAGTGGAGTTGGATGCTGCAGCTGTGCTGCTGTATTGAGACTCATCTGAAAGAGAACACCGCCTACTTCCAGGTATGAGAGATAAAGACGTAGTTACTTTTCATGCACAGTTAGATTTTCCCTGTGTTGTCAGACCTGCCAATTTTCTAACCAGTGTTCCATGAATAACAGTTCTTTGCAGACGTGAAAGAGGCAGAGGAGAAGATGAAGAAGATGCAGGAGACGATGAAGAAGAAGTACATTTGTGATCGCTCGATTACAGTCACGCGCCTGGAAGACCTTCTGCAGGATGCTGTGGTGAGTACTGACATGTCCTGGTCATTACAGGTTTAGATTTAAATGTATGGGTTTATAGTAGCTTTTGTTTACAGTATCATCAGCAAATATCCTTTTTAGAATTTAGATTCAACTTTGCCAGTTTGATTGCACACAACATCCGTTCAGTGAAACGAATGTCATATATTTTATATTCATTACATTTAAAATGACATATTTCAAGCCTTTTGCTTTCTTTATCACCTGCAGGATGAGAAAGAGCAACTTAATGAGTTTAAGACTCACCTGGATGGCCTGAACAGGAGAGCCAAAACCATCATCCAGCTGAAACCGAGAAACCCAGCCACGCCTGTCAAAGGCAAAGTGCCCGTTCAGGCAGTGTGCGACTTTAAACAAATGGAGGTATGTGTTAGCTGTGGCGGGGGCAGGAGGAGACACATGCTGCAGTGGTTTCCAAACAGGGCTTTAATACAGAACTCAAAATACTGTGGCTGTGAAACAAAACAAATACTGTGGCTGTGACTTGACTAAGTCAAAACATGGACCTGAAGACATTATAATGACTGACGAGGACTGTGAGACACGAGGGTAGCTAAATAGCAAACACAGGTAGGTAATTAGAAAGCAGGGCTGTGCGATGGACAAGACATGACTTGGCTGGGGGTGGAGACAAGACACATGGAAGACATAAACATTCAAAGCTCATTCTAAGCTGCTGACTGGTGCCACAGACTTATTTTTTAGAATAAAAAGCATCGCAGTCACATCTGCATCTGTTTATGTACTGTATTTGTAATTCAGTTCTGTGTACAGTCCTATACCATCTGGTTAAAAACATGTTCTGCTGAAATACATGAACACATCCTCAACATACTTTTGCACATTTTAATACACAATTACTGTTTGTTTGCTGAATGTAGCATATTGTAAAAAAGCGTTATGTTGCCTGTAAATCTTTTCCCAGTATGTTAAATTCAGCAAATAAACACAACTTAGCATTTGTAGAAAAATGTTATTTATATTTTGTTCCATGTTGAAGATCTTATTTTCAGGAAATGGTTTTGACTACTTTTACTAGTGCATCTCCAAAAAATTAACATGGTGTAATAGTACATTTGTGTTCATAATTTAATTCAAAAAGGTCAACTCATTTATTTTATTTTTATTACATGTAACGGGGCATTTTTCACAATTTTTTATGTTAATGTGGATACTGTTTAATAGTAATTTACTCCAAATATTACAATGATTTCAGATTGCCTGAAATGTTTACAACTTTTACATTTAAAAGTAATGTATATAAAATATATAATAGTTTATCTTTCGTTATGAAATTATGACAAACTTTTTCACTATATTTACATTTTTGTTGTGTTACTTTAGGAGTCGTAGCCTGTTTGAATAATTTATTTCCATGTTATCCTTCTTTTATTAATATTATATTATTCTTTTATTATATATTATATTTGGTCCATACCCAAAGATATGGGTCAATTGAAAATGGTTATTTTTTTGTCTCCTTGAAATATTCCTTAATTCAAACTTTGATTGATTCTAATAGATCACAGTACACAGAGGAGATGAGTGTGCTTTGTTGAATAACTCCCAGCCATTCAAGTGGAAAGTGAAGCGCTCCAGTGGTAGTGAAGCCACAGTGCCCTCTATCTGCTTCATCATCCCACCTACCAACAAGGAAGCTGTGGAGAGCACGTCTGGGTAAAGAAGTGTAGTTATTTGTGTGTCCTGGGTTTCTTAATCATGTTGATTACACTGAAATATGGAGCATTTTAAAATATAAGGTATATTTTCTATGGTGGGATGGTTTTGATAGTTGTTCTCTAAAACCAAAAGATCTCTCCGGAATAGCAACAGTGTGGACACAGCTTCTGGACATTCAGTGGTTTTTCATGATTTAAAATGTTCTGTTTTGTAGATTAATAGTAAACAAACAAGTAAACAAACCAGAACATGTTTATATTTTACATTCTTCACAGTAGGCATCTCTTGCTTAGATGCCAGCTTTCTTGGCATTTTCTCAGTCAGCTTTATGAGGTAGTCAATTCTAATCTTTTAGTGTTTGTTGTATTGTAGTCTGGACTCAAGTCTTCAGAAGCTGATGATCCTCTGGCAGAAGCTGCATGTGGACATGAAGAGTCTGTTGTCCTGGCAGTACCTCATGAGAGACATTCAGTTCATCAACTCCTGGAACTTTATTATGGTAAAAACTGTTCACTTTGCCAATGTTGTCATGCTCTTTATTGTTATAATAATAATAATAATAATAATAATAATAATAATAATAATAATAATAATAATAACATAATAACAGTTCAAGACTGTGGTGATAACAATGACTCATAATGACTGTGACACTGTAATGAGACCTGCTATAATATACACTTTAGAGACAGTGTCACTGTCTAAAAGACAGGAGGCTGAGCTGATGGTGGCAGAGATGAACATGCTGAGATTTTCACTCGGAGTGACAAGGATGGACAAGATTATAAATTAGTAGATCAGATGGACAGTGAAGGTGGGCATTTTAGAGATAAAGCTAGAGAGACCAGGTTGAGATGGTTTGGACATGTGTTGAGGAGGGACAGTGGATTCACTGGACAAAGGGTGTTGGAGATGGAGCTACCAGGGAGAAGGAGAAGAGGAAGACCTCAGAGAAGATTCATGGATGTTGTGGAGGACATGGAGATGGCTGGTGTAAGTATAGGTGACAAGGGATAGGGTCAGATGGTGGCAGATGATTTGCTGTGGCGACCCATAAAGGGAGCAGCCGAATAAAGATGAGGGCTAAATGGCAACATAATTAAGACATTATGACACAGCAGGGCTGTACAATTGACATGACATGACTGGGGGCGGAGACATGATCAAGACACGTGGAAGACGTAAACAACAAAACAGTTCAGTATCACAAAACAAGTGACTGTGTTTACATGCAGCATAATATATTATTAATAATAATATATTAACAATTAGAAAATAAAATGTTCATGTATGCACCTCATTTTTGCTCTGTTTACCCAGTTCAAGACTCTGAAGGTGGAGGAGTATCGTCAGGCTCTGAAAAATCTTGAGCTGCACTATCAGGTCTTCATGCGGGACAGCCAGGATTCTGAGCTCTTTGGCGCAGATGACCGCATGCAGGTGGAGAGTGCTTACAGCAAAGCCAACCAGCATTACGACAACTTACTGCGCTCTGTGGAACAAGGTGGGTGGAGGCTTAAACTGCTGTGGCTGTTCCACCTCACAAGACCATTCATCTGTTTTATTGTACTGGAATCCATTTGACCTCTCAGATTGTTTTTATGCATAAAGATGCATATATGCATATCACGGGTTCATGACCTTACAGTTGTATGTAATACTTTGCACACTCCTGGTTAAATAACATGTTTTATTGGTTTTCTAAGTGACATTACAGGCAGTAAAGAGTTGCACATTTTAAAGCAGTTACAGTTTTTTTTGCTTGTTTTAAAAGTTATAAAAGCCCTGTTTTATTTTTGAAGTACAGTGGAACCTCGGTTGTCATCATGAATCTGTTCTAAAGAGTCTGATGATAATCAAAATGAATGATAACTGAAGCAATATTTCACATAAGAAATAATGTAAATCTTATTAATCTGTTCCAGACACTCCAAAATATGAAGAAAAATAAATTTTATATAGAATAACTATAGTTTTACATACAGAAGACAATGAGAAATAAACACAAAAGACTAATGAAATGGATAAATGAACATTTAACATCACTCTTACAGGTTTATGCTGTTTTAGAGTGTGCCGGTGTGGTCCAGCTGGCAGCATTTGTTTGTACACTCGTTTTTGGACAATATTTGTTTTCACACCCATTTTCAGGTGCACCGTTGCTTTAGTGTGATGTGTTTTAGTTTGTTTTGAGCGTTATCAATGAGAAACAAGGTCAGAATGAATGACAAACACATGGGTGGATGCTTTGTTTTATTGAAATCACTGGTGAGTCATGTGGACATGTTGACAAAAACCGGGCAGATGAACAATAACTGGGACAAAATTTTAAATTGTATCATAACCAGGGCAAATGATATCCGAGCTTCCACTGTATGTTAATGGACTTACAAAAACATGACCAGAAGTGTCTAAACATATGCATATGACTTTTCCCAAAAAGGTTTGGATTCACCCACAATTTTTCATGCCAACATAGACTTTTTATTTCAGAAGAATTGTAATTTTTCTAGACATTTAGGAAAGGATAAATTTGACGAACGCTGCACCTCCAGATACTCAATCTTCTATGTGCTAAACATCTGATGAAGAGTAAACAGCTGTATTAAAGCTTATAAACTCACTATCAACAACATGTGGGAGACACCAAAACTGAACATACAGTTACCTGCCACATCCTTCTACCATAGAGATATCTGGAGCATCCACACTCTTAAAAAAGATGGTTCTTCAAGGATTCTTTATTAAAGAAAATGGTTCTATATAGAACCATGGAAACTCATAGAACCCAAAGGGTTCTTCCCATGGTGAAAGGGTTCTTCAGATTGATGAATGTTTTGCAGATGGTTCTATACAGAATCTTTTTGACAAGGGTTCAATATAGTCCCAAAAGGGTTCTGCTATCATTATGATGTCAAGCTTGTAATAATAGAGGAACCCTTTTTGGTGTTACAGGTATATAGAACCATTTTCAAAAGGTATCTATATAGAACCATCTACATCACATTCCTCATCAATCTGAAGAGCCATTTCATCATGAAAAGAAGTCTTTGAGTTCTTTGAGTGTTCATGGTTCTATATAGAACCATTTTCTTCACTAAAGAACCCTTGAAGAACCATATTTTTTTAAGATTAAAGAAACATTTGTAGAAACTATTTTAAAAGCATATTCTGTCATAGAAAATATTCAGTTTAATGGGGCACTCAAACTTTTGAGCTGTACTGTATATTTAATTATTTCTGTATTATAAGTAAAATATCATGCCAGTGTTACACCACCATGACATGTTGGTCAGTTGGTGAAACAACAGTGCATTTAACCCTCTGGAGTCGGCTCTCACACCGGTAGAATATTAACAAAATTCAGCATAAACACTTATATAACTTTGTGTGATTTTATCCTTGAAACAAAGCGAAACAGCCTGGAAACCTTAAAGGGTCTAACTTTCAAATATATATATATATACAGCTTGAATCTTGTGAGAGGAGCTTAAATAAGCAGAGACATGTCTGTGAGAGCGAATCAGACAGCTGCACTGTTTTTCCCTTCAAAAGACACGTTCTGTCATTCATATGATAATAACATGGTAATTCCGGACATGCCATTGGTTGGATTACTGGCCTTGGAATGTGTGGAATTTTTACCAAACAAAGACCTCTCACCTGAGTGTTTCACACCTATCTCATGAATATTCAATGTAGGGTTAGTGGCTGAGGAAAACGGAGTGTCACCTCACATTAGTTAAGCTTTAGAAATAAAACCACATACAATTTCTAAAAACTGTAATGACCAGTGTGTAGCCAACACGTCTGTTTATTCAGTTCTGAGCTCAAATGTCTTGACTATAAATGTTTAGAGTGTGTTTTCACAATATATCAGCACATCTGAAAACAGGTTTTTGTAAAGTCTAAGTTTAGAGCAGATTTAATCAGAATATAGATTTATGACACTCTTACTGTTTTGACACTGTTGTTGCTGAGTCTGTGCTGAACAAAAGCCTGTGTAACACTTTGAGAAAAATAATTTTAGATGTGTGTAATTTGTAAAAAGTCAGGGCATGTCAGACTACATCAGAGTGTCTGAAAACTCTCAGACTCCACAGCTTTAAGGGTGATTAATTTGTTGTTTCACAGTACATCAGTTGCATCTCTAGATTATTCCTTTATTACAAAGATATTTAATTGACTGTTATAGAAACCCAACTGCCCTGTTATTATTAGACCAGACTTACAGTATGACGACAGTAGATCTGGGCTCTAAACAGGGGGTGGTGTTTTATTTGCTTAAATGTAAACAAAATAAGAACATGTTCTGTCTAAACCCAGCAGTGGAAAGAGTCACATATCTGTTCCCCCTGTTTATAGCCATCAACACACATCAGTTTATAACTGTGCAATTCATGTTGCAGAACCCGTCATCAGCTCCAAAGACAAAGCTGCCGGTAAAGATTTGAGATTGAATTTGAAATGGAAAATTAATCACTTGCATTTCCCATCAAACTCACCATCATTTTCTTTCATCTCATATTCATCCTTTTTTTCATTTTGAGTCACTTTCATCCACTACTGTGTGTCTTAACCCAGTGAATGTGCAGAAATTCATAAAGACTGCTATGAATTCATGCTTTGATTCACATCTTAAGCTGTTTTATGCATGACACTGTTTATTATTGTGAGATTGTGTTAATCTGTTGTCTTGTTGAAGTATTACACATCTACGCAGTCATGCCAGAATATTATGACCACCCCTGGACTAGAATGAACTCAGGCTGGGATGTCACAGATGTCATGTGACGGGGTTTCCTGCATGTATAAATAAGTGAGCACACTTACCAGTTGTAGCAGAGTGTAAAACCATCATCAGGGGAAATGAATGTGACTGATGTCCAGAAGGGCATGATAATAGGGTACCATGTTAAGGATGGTAGCATCTTGAAACTGCTTCATTTTGTGGGATGTTCTAGAGCTGCTGTAATGAAGATGTAATGAGAATGCACTTCTTGTACATTGAGTGACTCCCATCAGCATAACAGTGGTGCCCCAAAAGCCAATGATACCAGAGGGGAACACGAGTCCAACAAGTGGTACAAAGCAGTTGATGCAAAGCGGAACAGTTAGCCTCTATAATGAAAACAGAAGCCGTAAGGAAAGTGATCAGAATTGAGTGAACAATCCAAGCCAAGGGTGGTTATTCCCACTATTAGGTCGCTGGTCAAAATATTCGGATATGACTGTGTATGAATGCAATATAAAGGGGATTTATGTTTATACTGTACAAAACATGTTCTTTACTGTAACAGTAGAGATGAGTTCATTGTGATGCAGGTAAAGAACAACAGCATCACTTTTGGGATGTTTATATTATATTATTACTATATATTTTTTATAAAGAATAATACATTTATGAAAGAATTCACTCATTTTGGCCAAAGAACATTCTCAGACTTTTCCCAAATGTTTTAATGCTTATTGGATTAAAAGGAATTAAACACTTGAGCGGTCTTGATAAAAAGACCTGAAAGGGAATTGAATGATTACAATCTTATTCTGTGCTTTAGCAGGGTCAGCTCTCTGGGTTATTTAAACCAGGATAGTGTTTTTTTTGTACTGTAACATACAGTACCCACTGTAATATGTAACATCTCATCCACACAGGAGAGCAGGATGAGTCTGTTTGTAAGAGCTACATCACTCAGATTAAGGACCTGAGGCTGAAGCTGGAGGGCTGCGAGTCCCGCATGGTCAACCGACTCCGGCAGCCAGTGGACAAAGAGCCCCTGAAGGCCTGTGCCCAGAGGACCACTGAGCAGAAGGTGTGCTAGACTAATATGTGTGCTTACTGATGTGGAATTGTTGAAAACTCACACACTGCTAGAAAAGGAATGACTTTTTTTGGGAGGGACAGCGGCAAACTTTTTTGGTGCCCCCATGAGCACTTGGTGAACTGCATGGGCTGAGCGCCGGCCCTGGTACTACCTTTATACTATAGCCTTTGGCGCCAAAGTGCATTCACTTTTATTTGCCAATCATTAACATCTGTTTTGTGACCCTTTTCCACACATTGATGGACACACACTGCATTGAACCACCTCTTCTCAGTCTATGAATCCCATTTCCCACCCCTGCAAGTATTTAATACTCGAATCGTCTCTCTCACCCGTGCTGGAATGCTGGAGCCATTAACCAGCCTTTGTCTGCTGCTCTGCTGCGCTTGTCATGCAAATCAGCGTGTCGTCACACACATTCAGTCTCACAGAGTTTTACTGTGGGTAAGTCCTCTTTCCACAAAGGAAAAAAATATTTATATATAATAATAGAGCGGGAATCATGCTACAGGTTTGCATGCGTGTATTCACACAAACACACACACACACACGAGCAGAGCAAGCAGCCGAGGCCGAATCGAGCCGAGCGGCCGAGGCTGAATACCAAAACAAAACTCGCCCTACGACATGCACCCTACACCCTACACACTAGCCCTACAGACTCTCATTTACATCACATTACCTCTCACAAGAAGGGTTTTTTTTCTGCAAACCTGGGAAATGCAGTGTTAAAGCCCTGCAGGAGCCTCAAGTTGCTACAACCCTAAACTCACAAGTGGACTAATAAATTGATGCTGATGGAACAAAACCTTGTATCTTAGTTTTTCATTTTTGATGCGAAAACTACTAAAAAATAAGACTTCCTGTCATGGAAAATGTTTAATTTAATGGGGGTTATCCAAAACTTTTGAGCAGTAGTGGTTGGGTATTCATCTACTCGTACAGAACTTTGAACCATGCATTCTGTGTCCTTTTCTAAATAGAAAGTGCAGACTGACCTGGATGGTATAAAGAAAGATCTGGATGTTGTGGTGAAGCAGAGTGAGGCTGCACTAGGCACTTCTCAACAGTCCAGCTCTGCTCCTGTCCTGCGCTCTGAGCTGGACATCACACAGAAGAAGATGGACCATGTTTACAGCCTGTCATCCGTCTACATGGACAAGTCAGAAATGAATTTTATTCCTTAACAATTTGATTGACTGTAGAACAGCCTCGTGTGCTTCAGTGGCACAAAAATCTGTTTCAAATGCTCACTCTTGTATCTGTTACACTGATGCCATGACTATTTTTGTCCGTACAGGCTTAAGACTATTGACCTGGTGATACGCAGCACACAGGGGGTTGAAGATGCCCTCAGGAAGTATGAAAACCAGCTGCGCGACGTGCACAAAATACCTGCAGATGAGAAGGAAGTGGAGGCTGGCCAAGCACAGCTGAAGGTGCAGACTGACCTTTCACTTAAATATCTTCTAGCGAGTACAATGATATGTACATCTGTGTATTGCTGGAACTATAAGGTTAATGTAGCTAACAAGTAATATAAGTTTATAAAACATTCCATGTCATCACATAGTACCAGCTAAAACACCTCCTGGACATTCAGTGGTTCTTCATGATTTAAAAAATGTTCTGTATTGTAGATTAACACTAAAGTCACCTAAACTATGAATAAACACATCTGTAATTATTTAGTAAACAAACAAGTAAACAAGCCAGAATATGTTTATATTTGACATTCTTCACAGTAGGCACCTCTTGCTTAGATGCAGCTTTCTTGGCATTTTCTCAGTCAGCTTTATGAGGTAGTCACCTGGAATGGCTTTCAGTTAACAGCTGTGTCTTGTCAAGAGTTCATGACTTGCATTTCTTGCCCCTCTAATGTGTTTGAGACATCAGTTGTGTGTCTACTTTGAAGAATCTAAAACATGTTTTGGTTTGTTTAACACTTTTAAGTTTACTACATGATTCTTTATGTGTTCATAGTCTGGATGACTTCAGTATTCATTTATAATGTAGGACAAAAAGAAAAAAAGAAAGAAAAATGTTGAATGAGAAGGTGTGTCCAAATTTTTGACTGGTACTGTACATGCCTCAGATTATATTGTTTTTTTTTTTTGTTTGTTTGTTTTTAAGTAATCTCACATAGGCTCTCCTATGGGCTGACAGTGTTCTAAATTTTAAATGCAGATTTTTCTCATTAACCTCTTAAATGATGGGTTCAGATAACTAGTACACTTCTGTAACTTAAGATAAACTTATAAACTGATTTTTTAAATGGTTAGAGAGCACATCATATTACTTACGATTGAACTTTGAGTAAAAGAAAGTACTACGACTTGTAGTTAAATTGGTCTAAAGTGTTCATTATGCCTACACAATGGCATAATCTCCACACCAGAAACTGCGCTCTGAGGCTGAGAGGGATCAGCCTGTGTTTGACCGCCTGGAGGCTGAGCTGCGAGACGCTGTGGTGGTGAATGAGCGCATGTCTCAGGTGCACAGTGAACGGGATGCTGAGCTAGATCACTACAGACAGCTGGTGGCGAGCCTTAAGGAGCGTTGGCAGGCCGTGTTTATGCAGATGGAGTTGCGGCAGCGTGAGCTGGACCTGCTGGGCAGACAAATGCAGGCCTACAGGCAGAGCTACGACTGGCTCATCCGCTGGACTGCAGACGCTAAGCAGAGGCAAGAGAAGATCCAGGCTGTGCCAATCGGTAACAGCAAGGCCCTTAAAGAACAGCTGACACAGGAAAAGGTAGTGTAATGTTTGTCTGATTACAGGTGACTTGTACTGGACATTAATTTAGGCAGTTTAAAACCAATTATCTGTGCAGTGATTATGGTTTTGTTTACAATGCAATTAAACATGCAAATGATAAAAAGTAACAGGATGTTTTCATAGCAATAACTAAAGTAATATGTAGCAATAAATATTTACATGAATCAGATATTACATGGAAACAAAGACTTGCCTACTGGGGTCAGAAATGTATCGTTTAAAACTGATGCACACTGATGCACAAAGTAAATAAATAAAATAAAATTATAGCAAATGAACAATTATTACTGCATCTCCAAAATTTGTGAATATTGTGAAAAAGTTCAAATTGAACTTGCATATATTTTATATTGCTTACATGTAAAGTGACATCTTTCAAGCATTTTTTGTTTTAATGAGTTACTGGATTCTAATTTTGATGGGCTATCTGATACGGGACTGGCATATGCCAGGGGTGGAATCAAGCATCCATTGAATGCGGGCCCGTCTAAAGACAAAAAGCTAAACTAATAAGGGAGAAGGGGCTCACCCTCAGCACCCAATAGTTCTGCGCTGGGGGAAGCAGGAAACAAACAGGTCCACAAACAGCATGGCTGGGGCAGTTCCCAGGCAGGTGGATCTGCCACTCGACATGAAGGGTGGTGGCAGCAGGACCAACCGCCGCATAACGGGGTCGGTGCCCTATATGGGCCTTTACACTATTAACATTAAAACAAAAAAGGCTTAAAATGTCACTATGCGTGTAATGAATATAACATACAGCACCCTCCATAATTATTGGCACCTCTGGTTAAGAAGTGTTCTTTGGCTTCTAATAAATTATTTTTTTCAAAAAAAATAATATAGGACAACAATGTAAAAAAAGAAAAAACCTAAGCTCGAGAGCCTTTATTTGGTGGGGAAAAAATCACACATTAAGAAATAAATCTTTTGAACGAAATCATGTGTGCCACAATTATTAACACCCCTGGTTTTAGTACTTTGTACAACCTCCTTTTGCCAACAAGACAGCACTTAATCTTCTCCTATAACTCTTCACAAGATGGGAGAATACAGAAAGAGGGATCTTCCACCATTCCTCTTTACACAACCTCTCTAAATCATCCAGAGTCCTGGGTCTTCTCCTATGTACTCTTCTCTTCACACAGGTTTTCTATTGGGTTGAGGTCTGAGGACTGAGATGGCCATGAGAGGAGCTTGATTTTGTGCCTTCTGAACCATTTTGAGTACTTTTGGTCACATATTTAGGGTCATTATCTTGCTGAAATACCCAGTGATGGCCCATCTTCAGCTTTTGGGCAGAGGCCACCAGATTCTGATTCAAAAAGTCCAAATATTTCAAAGAGTTCATGATCCCATGTATCCTTACAAATTTCCCAGGTCCTTTGGAGGAGTAACAGGCCAGCAGCATCACCAATCCTCCCCCATACTTAACAGTGGGCATGAGGTGTTTTTCTCCGTACACATCCTTGGTGTTATGCCAGACCCACTAAGAGTATTTGTTGGCAAAAAGCTCTATCTTGGTCTCATCTGACCAAAGCACGCAGTCCCAGTTAAAATCCCAGTACTACTTAGCAAACTCCACCTTTTTACGCTTATGAGTATAACTCAGAAAAGGCTTTCTCCATACATGCTTTCCAAACAGCTTGTTGGCATGTAGATAGTGCCTGATGGTTGTTTGGGAGACCTCGTAGCACCAAGATGCTATCATTTGATTCAATTCTTTTACAGTGAGCTTTGGAGAACTTTTTACTTCTCTTACCATCCTTCTCACTGTTCGTGGTGGCAAGATACACTTCCATCCCCTTCCAGGCTTGTTTGTCACAGTTTCAGATGTTTTGAAAGTTTTGATGATTGCTCTGACTGTAGATAAGGGCATCTGCAGGTGAGTGGCTATTTTCTTGTAGCCACTGCCTGATTTATGAAGGTCAACACACATTTGCCTTACTTGAATAGTGTCTTGTCTTTCTTATGTTTCAGAGTGAGTAAGAGAAATAGGCTTCTGTAACGCCATATTTATACCCCAGGGAAACAAGAAGTGATGAATTACTTCTTAAAGAATTACTAACTAAAGGTTCCTAGATACTTTAAACTACTTTATAAACTACAGTTGAAATGACAAATGGTTCAAATACATTTATTTCCAAGAAATTGTTAAAGGTGCCAATAATTGTGGAACAGGTCATTTTATGGGAAATTATTATTTCTTAGTCAGGATTTTTTCTTTCTTTTTTCACTTGAGTTGAAAGTTTATTTTTTCTAATTTTTTGCAGAGTGAGATTATGCTTCTGTGTGCTGTATATGCAAGTTTACCTTCTTGAGTTAAATTATGTATACAAATTAATGTCTTTCAATATTTTTTCCTTTGTGGAATTTACAGGAATGATACCAAATTAAAATACAAGTAATAATAATAATTGTTGTTGTTTTGTTGTTAAATATAATGATATATTTTGGATTCTGTATATGTGACTGAACAGAAGCTTCTTGAGGAGATTGAGAAGAACAAAGACAAAGTGGACGAGTGCCAGAAATATGCTAAAGCCTACATTGATGCAGTAAAGGTAAGTATTTGTCATCTATATACAAATTATAAGTCAATTACATCTTTAGCAGCATCCTTTGTGTTTCTGTCCAGGACTATGAGCTTCAACTGGTCACGTATAAAGCCTTGGTGGAGCCCATTGCCTCACCTCTTAAGAAAACCAAAATGGAATCTGCTTCAGACAACATTATCCAGGAGGTATTTTGTGCACTTAAATATTAACATAGTTTAGCTATTCAGTACTCTTTGAGTATCTAGTAAACAAGACCTCTTATGTAAATATTAAGTAATTTATTCACAAAGAGTTTCATTGTTTTTATATGACAGTGATAGCTTGTATTTCTTTAGTTGTATTTGTAATTTTCAGACTTACTTTAAACTTTTATTTACAAAGTTCTGAATTATTTTCCAGTACGTCACTCTGAGAACTCGCTACAGTGAGCTGATGACTCTGACAAGCCAATATATTAAATTCATCATTGATGCACAACAGCGTTTAGAGGATGAAGAGGTAAGAGTTAAAGGCTAAGAGAAGGAAAACACAACTTCACAGAGCAGCTTAAAACTTTATACTACTCTCCAATAGTTTAATGTATAGAGAACATACAGTACCGGTCAAAAGTTTTAGAATGTTTCTGCACCTCGTTGGTCAGGGGTTCATCCTACAGCAAGATAATGACCCAATACATAAGTCCAAGCTCTACCAGAACTACCTCAGGAAAAAACAATAAAATTTTATATTTTTCAATAGAAAAGCTGGAAGAATTGGGGTGTTCTCAATATTTTGACCTGTAGCGTTTTTTTTTTTTTTTTATCACAGATAAATGTGAATAATATGAGTCATATTAAAAGTTGTTATTTCACAAAAACTACAGTTTTGCTGGACGGATGTGAAAGAGGCATCTACATGGTTTATGCGGAGTCTGCTGGACAGTTGTTAGATAGAGGACAAGGTGCTCACCTAGGTCATGAGTAATGCTAAATGCTAGTGGTGCAGCACATCCCATTTCCCCAACAGTTTCTGTCTTTCATTATCTGTGTACAACTGTGCGGGGGTGAATTCTCTATATCGCTGCCATAAGAAGATGCTGGAGTCAATGTATAGATGCCTCAGCCTGAAGCAAACTCCAATTACCATCAATCAAAAACAGCATGCACCTTTACACCGCTGAACACCATTTAACACTGAATGGTGTTATGTCCTTTTTCTGAGTTTTCTTTCTTGAGCAAATATACCACCCCCTGTAAACTGAAATAACATGTTTTCCTTTCATTCTTTGTTGCCTGGGCTCTTGATTTTTCAGTCAGAGAATGCTTCAGGCTGACTGTCACCTCTTTCTGAGTTTTTCTTTTTTTCTGAGAAGCACAATTTTAGTTGATCCCCTCCTTTCCTTTCTAACTTGCATTTCTGTTTGTTTGCTTCTCTATACTGCTTGCCAGTGCTTTATCATGATGAATGTTTATCATGTTTGGGCGCTAATGAGGTAAATTTTCCACTACAGTGCATTGTCACCATATCTTAATAGCTCTATGTACAGTTGATGTGGCAAATTCTCAAAACCATCTCCTTACGTTTGTAATTGATCAATGGTATTTTTTTATATTCAGCCCCATTGATGATGTCTTTCTGTTTACATAATTTCAAAGAAAATACAGTATACTACAAGCCAGACAATTTGTCATTTACTACAATGACATTCATCAGATGCATTTCTTTTAAACACACTTCATGTGTTCTGCATTTTGCTATCACACCAGTTCAATTCCCATGCATTATTTGCTGCATCACTAGACAGTATTAATCCCTAGCCTTGGTACTGGCACTCATATTGAAAGACATTAAAGCAGTGCAGATATTTATGTTTGCATTTCTGCTACGCGTATTTATGCTTGGCTTTTTTCCTTTCACACTTTGACCTTTCCCAACTCAAATTAATTGTTTTGCTTAATCACAGGTTTAATGGTAATATTACAAAAACTCCTCCTTTGCTGCACCCACATGCAGAATCAATATATAGTGGAACCTCAGTTATCGCTGGTAACCTGGTTATTGTACAATTAGGTTATTGTCTACTTTTTTTTTGGGGGGGGGCATTTACTCCCAGTTATCGTTCATCGACCTGGTTTTTCGTCAGCGTGCCCACAAGACTCGCCACTAATTTCTTGAAAAATAAAGCATCCACCCACGCATTCAACTTTGTTTCTCAGGCTTTGTTTCTCATTCATAATACTCAAAACTAACTAAAACACATCACACTAAAGCGACAGTGCACAGTGCTACCACCTAAAAAATGGGGGTGTAAACAACTCTGAGAATAGGTGTACAAAGCAAAGGCTACCAGCTGGAGCACACTGGCACTCTCTAAAACAGAGCGTAAACCTGTAAGGGTGAAGTTAAATGCTCATTTATCCATTTCATTATTCTTTTGTGTTTATTTTTCATTATGTTCTGTATGTAAAACTATAGTTTTTCTGTTATTTAATATATAGTTATTAAAGATAAAATGTATCTTTGTTAATATTTTAGAGTGTCTGGAACAGATTATTTGAACAGATTAATTTAATAATTTGTTATGGAAAATATTGCTTCAGTTATCGTTTGTTTCGGTTATCATCAGACACTTTAGAATGGATTAATGACTAAAACTGAGGTTCCACTGTACACCTTATACAGTCAATACAGTCAATGTTCAGAGTTTAAGACAAGAAAATTGTAACCGCTTCCCTAGGAGTAAGACATCAATAGCATGATGCCATTCAGTATTCCAGTTGTGTTATTGTGTTGTGAAGTGATGGTGTCTCATTCTGTGTGCCATACATAAACTAAATTTGAACCATTTGTTGTAACCCCCTAACACCATAACTTCTTACTAAGTAGCAAAATAACATTTCATGTATTTATACGTGTGTACCTACATGTCTGTATATATAATCTAAACAGATATAATATCCAAACTTAAATTCTTAACCCTGTCTTATATTTTCCTCATTATTTCCTCCACTAATACAGAAAGCTACAGAAAAACTTAAAGAAGAAGAAAGAAAAAAGATGGCAGAGATGCAGGCTGAGTTAGAAAAACAGAGACAGTTAGCGGAATCACATGCTAAGGCTATTGCCAAAGCAGAGCAAGAGGCAGAAGAGCTGAAGCTTAAGATGAAGGAGGAGGTCAGCAAAAGAGAAGTTGTTGCAGTTGATGCTCAAAAACAGAAACGCAACATTCAGGAGGAGCTACATGAACTCAAGAACCTCTCAGAGCAGGAGATCAAGTCTAAAAGCCAACAGGTGGAAGAGGCCCTACAAAGCCGTGTGAAGATTGAAGAGGAGATCCGCATAATCCGACTACAGCTGGAGACAACAGTGAAACAGAAAACGACAGCTGAAGCTGAACTTCAGCAGCTTAGGGACAAAGCGGCAGAGGCTGACAGACATAGAAAGACTGCCCAAGAAGAAGCGGAGAAGCTTAGGAAGCAAGTAAATGAAGAGACGCAAAAAAAACGTAAGGCAGAAGATGAACTCAAGCAAAAATCGGAGACAGAGAAAGAGGCTGCAAAGCAGAAGCAAAAGGCACTCGAAGAGCTGGAGAAGTACAAACAGCAAGCCGAGGAGGCTGAGAGGCGCATGAAGCAGGCTGAACTGGAAAAGAACAGGCAGCTCAAAGTTGCAGAGGAGGTGGCTCAGAAGACTGCTGCCACAGAGCTGCAGAGCAAGCGAATGTCCTTTGCTGAAAAAACTACAAAACTGGAAGAGTCACTGAAACAAGAGCAAGGCACTGTTCTTCAACTTCAGGAGGAGGCAGACCGTCTTAAAAAGCAACAAGCTGAAGCAGATAAGGCAAGAGAAGAAGCTGAAAAGGAACTGGAAATATGGAGACAGAAAGCTAATGAAGCTCTTCGTTTGCGGCTCCAAGCTGAGGAAGAGGCCCATAAGAAGAGTGCTGCTCAAGAGGATGCAGAGAAACAGAAAGAAGAAGCAAAACGAGAAGCAAAGAAGAGAGCCAAAGCTGAGGAGCTTGCTCTGAAGCAAAAGGAGGCTGCGGAGAAGGAGCTTGAAAAGCAAAGGAAAGATGCAGAAGAAACTGCTCAACAAAAACTTTTAGCAGAACAGGAGCTTATCCGATTGAGATTAGATTTTGATCATGCTGAGCAGCAGAGAGCTCTGCTGGATGCTGAACTACAGCGCCTCAAAAATGAAGTGACCACTGCTGTAAAACAGAAAGAGCAACTTGAGGAGGAGCTCTCCAAGGTAAGAAAAGAAATGGAGCTTCTCATGCAGCAGAAATCCAAAGCTGAGAAAGAGTCCATGTCAAGTACTGAAAAGAGCAAGCAGCTCCTTGAATCTGAGGCAGGCAAGATGAGGGAACTTGCAGAGGAGGCAGCAAAACTGAGGGCAGTTTCTGAAGAAGCAAAGAAGCAAAGAAAGATTGCAGAGGATGAGGCAGCGCACCAAAGGGCAGAGGCTGAGAAGATCCTCAAAGAAAAGCTGGCTGCTATTAATGAAGCAACTCGTTTGAAAACAGAGGCTGAGATTGCTTTGAAAGAGAAGGAGGCTGAAAACGACCGTCTTAAGAGAAAAGCTGACGATGAAGCTTATCAAAGGAAGGTTCTTGAAGATCAAGCAACTCAGCATAAGCAAGACATTGAGGAAAAGATCAGTCAGTTAAAGAAGTCTTCTGATGTTGAAGTGGAAAGGCAGAAGAAAATTATTGAAGAAACTTTGAAGCAGAAGAAAGTGGTTGAAGAGGAAATTCATATTCTGAAACTTAACTTTGAGAAAGCTTCAACAGGAAAGCTAGACCTTGAACTTGAGCTGAAGAAACTAAAGAGCATTGCAGATGAAACTCAGAAAAGTAAAATACAAGCAGAAGAGGAGGCAGAGAAATTTAGAAAATTGGCACTAGATGAAGAGAAGAAGCGGAAGGAAGCAGAGGAAAAAGTTAAAAACATCACAGCTGCAGAAAAGGAGGCAGCCAGACAGTGCCAAGCTGCGCAACAAGAAGCTGACCGTCTTAAAAAGAAGGCAGAAGATGCCAAAAAGCAAAAGGAGATTGCTGACAAAGAAGCTAAGAAACAGATCACTTTAGCTAAGGAAGCTGCAGAAAAGTGTGTTGTTGCTGAACAGAAAGCTCAGAATGTCCTTACCCAACAAAAAGAGGACAGCTTTGCTCAAAGTAATCTGAAAGATGAGTTTGAGAAGGCAAAACAGTTGGCTGAAGATGCAGAAAAGGCCAAACAGAATGCTGAAAAAGAGGCTGCTCTTCTTCGGCAAAAAGCAGATGAGGCAGAGCGTCAGAAGCAAGCTGCTGAAGCTGAAGCAGCTAAACAGGCCAAGGCTCAAGAAGAAGCTGAAAAATTGAGGAAAGAAGCTGAAATAGAAGCTGCCAAACGTGCTAAAGCAGAAACAGCTGCTCTAAAACAGAAACAACAGGCTGATGCAGAGATGGCCAAGCACAAAGAGCTTGCTGAGACAACATTGAAGCAGAAATCGATAGTCGAGCAAGAGTTAACAAAGGTAAAATTACAACTGGAAGAGACAGACAAGCAGAAATCTGTCTTGGATGAGGAACTGAAGCGACTAAAGGATGAGGTCAGTGATGCTGTCAAGCAGAAAGCTCAAGTAGAAGATGAACTCTCTAAAGTAAAGAGCCAGATGGAGGAATTGCTCAAACTGAAGGTCAAAATTGAGCAGGAAAACCAGCGACTTATGGAAAAAGATAAAGAGAGCACAAAGAAATTGCTTGAGGAAGAGGCTGAGAACATGAGGAAGTTGGCTGAAGAGGCTGCACAGCTCAGTGCTGATGCACAAGAAGCTGCTAGACTGAGACAGATCGCAGAGTCTGACCTTGCCCAGCAGAGAGAACTTGCTGAAAAGATGCTCAAGGAGAAGATGGTAGCCATTCAGGAGGCAACAAAATTGAAAGCTGAGGCTGAAAATCTCCAGAAACAGAAAGACCAAGCTCAGAAAGAGGCCCAAAAACTGCTGGAAGCCAAACAGCAGATGCAACAGCGTTTAGAGCAAGAGACAGAAGGCTTCCAAAAATCCTTAGAGGCAGAGCGTAAGCGGCAGCAAGAAGTAACTGCTGAAGCTGAGAAGCTGAGGATCAGAGTAACAGAGCTAAGCAATGCACAGTCGAAAGCAGAGGATGAAGCAAAACAATTCAAGAAACAAGCCGAAGATATCAGAGCCCGTCTACACGAGACTGAAAAACATACAACAGAAAAACTCACTGTTGTTGAAAAACTTGAAGTGGATAGGGTTAAGAGCAGCAAAGAGGCAGAAGATTTGCGCAAAGCAATTGCAGAACTTGAACAAGAAAAGGAGAAACTGAAAAAGGAGTCACAGGATTTACAAAATAAAGCAAAAGAGGTATTGACATGTAGCATTGAAATACTAATTTCCCTTAAAATAACCACAATCCCTTTTCAAGTTAATTTTTAGAAAGCTAATATGGTTCTAATATTTGGGTTCATATCAATTAGAGTTCATCAGTAACACAAACAGCAATTTCATGAATTCTTTCAAATTAATATAAAATTACTCAGTCATATTAATTATCTTTTTTTTACCATAAAACAACTGTATTCCAAATTTAGATGAATGAACAACTGTATTGTATTCTAAGTAAACTGCATAAGTGGCATATTGGTAATTTGTTTTTTATCATATTTGTATTCACATGCATGAAGTTAATGTACTATTTCTGTTTCATCATAGATGGCCAATGCACAACAGGAGCAAATACTGAAAGAAAAGTCAGTCCTTCAGCAGACTTTCCTTACAGAGAAAGAAACCCTGCTGAAAAGGGAGAAAAACATTGAGACAGAGAAAATGAAGCTGGAGAAACAATTAGAGGATGAAGTACACAAAGCTAAAGCCCTTAAAGATGAACAAGAGCGGCAAAGGAAACAGATGGAGGATGAGAAGAAGAAGCTTCAGACTGTCCTGGATGCTGCAGTTCAAAAGCAGAAGGATGCTGAGGAAGAGATGCTCAACAAGCAAAAAGATATGAAAGAGCTAGAAAAACAAAAGCAAGAACAAGAAAAACAGATGGGTGAGGAAAACAAGAAATTACGTGAAAAGCTCCAGCAGCTCCAGGGAACTCAAAAACCCACAACAATGCCAACAAAGGAAATTGAGATCCAAACTGATGACGTCCCAAAAGATGACTTAGTTACAGCAACTGTGCAGGAAACAACCAAGAAAGTTTTTAATGGTTCTGCAGATATTGATGGGGTGAAGGCAAATGGAGACTCACCATTGGCATTTGATGGAATCCGAGAAAAGGTGCCGGCAAGCAGGCTTAATGAAATTGGCGTGCTAAACAAAAAAGAATTTGACAAGCTTAAAAAAGGGAAGACTACTGTGCAAGAGCTCAGCAAACTGGACAAAGTCAAGATGTGTCTGCAAGGCAAGGATTGTATTGGTGGTGTAGTGGTGGAACCCAACCAAAAAATGAGCATCTATGAGGCTTTGAAGGAAAAGAAAATTTCACCGGACACAGCACTGGTACTTCTTGAAGCTCAAGCTGCATCTGGATATATTATTGATCCCATTAAGAACAGAAGGCTGTCTGTCAATGAGTCTGTAAAAGAATCCATCATTGGGCCGGAACTGCACACTTCATTGCTGTCTGCTGAAAGGGCTGCAACTGGTTTCAAAGACCCCTTTACTGGACAGAAGATCTCACTATTTGAAGCCATGAAAAAAGGTTTGGTTGCAGAGGACCAGGCTACTAAACTTCTTGATGCTCAAATCGCAACTGGTGGCATAATTGACCCAGTAAACAGTCACCGTGTATCAGTCCAAACAGCATGCAAACAAGGTCACTTGGATGAAGAGCTAAACAAAGTCTTGTCTAATCCTCCAGATGATAAAAAGGCATTTACTGATCCCAACACACAAGAAAGCCTCACTTATCATCAACTTCTAGACAGGTGCAAAAGAGATCCTGAAACAGGCCTCCCACTTCTTCCTGTTTCAGAGACAGCATTGATCATGGAAAAGACTTACACAGATGAGGAAACTAAAGACATTTTCAGTCAAACAAATGTATCACTGCCATTTGGAAAGTTCAAGGGCAAGATGGTGACCATATGGGAAGTGATAAATTCTGAATACTTCACAGAAGATCAAAGGAAAGATCTTATTCGTCAGTACAAATCAGGCAAAATTACTGTTGAAAAAATCATAAGGATTGTAATAACTGTTGTAGAGGACAAGGAGAAAAACAAAGAACCTGCCTTTGATGGTTTGAGATCATCTGTGCTTGCATCAGAGCTCTTGGATTCAAAGATCATTAATAAAGATTTATTCAACAAATTACATAATGGCAAAACTACTATTAAAGAGGTGTCCGAGATGGAGTCTGTTAAAAAGGCCCTAAAGGGAACAACTTGTATTGCTGGAGTGTTTGTTGAGTCAACTAATGAGAAGTTGCCAATCTATGAAGCCATGAAGAAGAACATGCTTGGAGCAGAAGCTGCACAACAGCTCCTAGAAGCTCAAGCTGGAACAGGCTTCATAATTGATCCGGTAAAAAATCAGAAGTTCACAGTCGATGATGCTGTAAAGTCTGGAATTGTTGGCCCAGAGCTACACGAGAAACTGTTGTCTGCTGAACGAGCAGTGTGTGGGTACAAGGATCCATACACTGGAAAGACTGCATCCTTATTTGAGGCATTGCAAAAAGACCTCATTAACAAAGATCAGGGTATTCGGCTATTGGAGGCTCAACTTGCAACCGGAGGAATCATTGACCCAGTGAAAAGTTATAGGATTCCTCAGGACATTGCTTCTAAACGTGGCTATTTCAGTGAGGAAATTAACAAGAGTTTAAGCAGCCCATCTGACACTAATAAAGTATTCTTTGACCCAAACTCAATGGAGAATGTTTCCTATGTACAGCTGCAGAAAAAATGCATCACGGACAAAGAAACAGGACTTCCACTGCTGCCTCTCTCAGACAAAGCTATCAAGTCTGCAGAATCAGATCTGGTATTGGATGTTCAAACTAAAGAAGCTTTAAACAAAGCAACAGTAGAGTTACACAGTGGACCCTTTAAAGGAAGAAAGGTCACAGTCTGGGAAATTATCAATTCTGAATATCTAACTGAAGAACAAAGGATTGATTTAATACGTCAGTATAGATCTGGAAAAGTTACAATTGAGAAAATAATTAAGATTGTCATAACACTTGTTGATGAAAAGGAAACAAGGAAGCAGCAAGACACTTTTAATGGTCTAAGAGAACCTGTGAATGCCTCCTCCTTGTTTGAATCCAAAATTATAGACAAGTCCACTTACGATCAGCTCCAACAAGGTAAAAAGAAGCCAAAAGAAATTAGCGAAATTGATTCAGTCAAGAGGTATTTGAGAGGATCTGAAACCATTGCTGGGGCATTCATTGAAAAGTCTAAAGAAAAGCTCAGCATTTATCAGGCCATGAAACAGAAACTACTAACACCGAATACAGGCCTTTCCCTGTTGGAAGCCCAAGCTGCGACTGGATTTATTGTTGATCCACTCAGGAATCAGAAGTTTACAGTGGATGATGCTGTCAAAGCTGGCCTTGTTGGACCCGAGCTTCACGAAAAACTGCTGTCTGCAGAGAAGGCTGTAACTGGTTATAAAGATCCATACACTGGTAACAAGATTGCCCTTTTCCAAGCAATGCAAAAAGAACTTGTTCTTAGAGAACATGCAGTTCCTCTTCTAGAAGCCCAAGAGGCAACTGGAGGGATAATTGATCCAGTTAATAGTCATCGTATCCCCACTGACATAGCCATTCAGCGAGGTTACTTAAACAAACAGTTGGCCAAGTCCTTCAGTGATCCTTCAGATGATATTAAAGGTTTTACTGATCCAAACAAAGATGAGAGTGTCACTTACAAACAGCTCATAGACAGATGCAAGAAAGATCCTGAATCTGGTGTTTATCTCTTGCCAATTTCTAAGCCTGAGACTCCAAAAGAAGTTGAGAAAACATATGTCTACACTGACGAACAAGCACAAACAGACTTGGCAAACACTCAAATAGATATACCACACAAAGGGTTTGAAGGAAAGCAGATGAGTTTGTGGGATGTTATGGCATCAGACATGCTTCCAGAAGAGGACAAACGAAGACTTATTGAACAGTACCGGTCAGGAAAAATCACAAAAGAGAGAATGATCATCATTGTGATTGAAATCATTGAGCAAAGAGAGACCATTAAAGCTGAGCAGAGTATGCTATGCGATGTAATCCGCCGCAGAGTTACGATTGAAGAGCTATACAGCTCTCGTATAATTGATCTTGAAACTTACAATCTGCTGAAACAAGGCAAGAAAACTATCCGGGAAGTTATGGAGATGTCATCTGTTAAGCAGTATCTTTTTGGCACAGGAAATGTTGCTGGAGTGCTCTCAGACAACTTTGCCAAAGTTAGCATTTACAATGCAATGAAAAGAGGTCTGATCAAGCCTGATGTTGCCATTGATTTGTTGGAAGCACAAGCAGCAACAGGATTTATCATCGATCCTGTGAAACATGAATTGTTGACTGTTGACGAGGCTGTCCGCAAGGGTCTTGTTGGACCAGAACTACATGACAAACTCTTGTCTGCAGAAAGGGCAGTCACAGGATACAAAGACCCATACAGTGGCAAAGTCATCTCCTTGTATCAAGCCATGAAAAAAGATTTGGTTCCTGAAGATTATGCATTAAAACTCCTAGAGGCTCAGTTTGCAACTGGTGGCTTAATGGATCCTGAGTACAGTTTCCACCTTCCAGTTGATGTTGCGATGCAACGTGGGTACATCAACAAAGAAACAAGTGAGAGGCTATCTGATCCCAGTGGAGATGTCAAGGGGTTTACTGATCCAACAACAGATGAAAGACTATCTTATTCTCAACTTCTCAAGAGATGCAAAGTTGACAAAGAAAGTGGCCTGCACTTACTGTCTCTTGCAGACAAGAGATTGCTGCTCAGGGGTCTTAGAAAACAAATTACCATAGATGAACTATTGTGCTCTCAGATTATCGATCAAAAGACCTACAATGAGCTCACCGAAGGCATTATCTCAGTGGAAGACATTAGCAAAGACTTGAAGAAATACCTTGAAGGCACAAGTTGCATAGCAGGTGTGTATGTAGAGGCTACTAAAGATCGGATGTCAATTTACCAAGCCATGAAAAAGAATATGATCAGACCAGGCACTGCTTTTGAACTGTTGGAGGCTCAAGCTGCCACTGGATATGTGATTGATCCAATCAAAAATCTGAAATTGACTGTCAATGAAGCAGTAAAAATGGGAGTGGTTGGTCCAGAGTTTAAAGATAAGCTTCTATCTGCTGAACGAGCTGTGACAGGATACAAAGATCCTTACTCTGGTAAGATTATTTCCCTATTCCAGGCCATGAAGAAGAATCTGATTCTCAAAGACCATGGCATTCGTCTCCTGGAGGCTCAGATAGCTACGGGTGGAATCATTGATCCAGAAGAGAGTCATCGCCTTCCAGTCGAAATGGCGTACAAGCGTGGCCTTTTTGATGAGGAGATGAACGGCATTCTCACTGACCCCTCTGATGACACTAAAGGTTTCTTTGATCCAAACACAGAGGAGAATCTGACTTACCTTCAACTGATGGAGAGATGTATGATTGACCCTGAAACTGGACTTGCTCTTTTACAGCTGAAAGAGAAAAAGCGTGAAAGAAAGACATCTTCCAAGTCTTCAGTGCGCAAACGCAGAGTAGTGATTGTAGACCCAGAAACTGGGAAAGAAATGTCTGTTTATGAGGCATATCGCAAAGGCCTCATTGATCATCAGACGTATCTAGAGCTGGCAGAACAAGAATGTGAATGGGAAGAAATTACAATCTCATCGTCAGATGGTGTTGTTAAGTCTATGATCATTGACAGAAGGTCTGGACGTCAGTATGACATTGATGATGCCATCACTAAGGGTCTCATAGACCAATCTGCTTTGGACCAGTACCGTGCAGGCACCCTATCCATAACTGAATTTGCTGACATGTTGTCTGGTAATATGAGTGGCTTTAGATCACGCTCATCTTCTTTTGGGTCCACCTCATCATACCCCATGAGCCCAGCTCCAGCTATTAGGACTCCAGCAACTACTTGGAATGACCCAACAGAGGAGACTGGGCCAGTAGCTGGGATCCTGGACACAGATACACTGGAGAAGGTTTCAGTGACAGAGGCCATGCATAGGAATCTGGTTGATAATATTACTGGACAGAGGCTGCTAGAAGCACAGGCATGCACAGGAGGTATTATTGACCCAAATACTGGAGAAAAGTTCACAGTTGCTGATGCAATGAGCAAAGGATTGGTAGACAAAATAATGGTAGACCGCATTAACTTAGCACAGAAAGCCTACCAAGGATTTGAAGATCCAAGAACCAAATCAAAAATGTCAGCAGCTCAAGCCTTAAAGAAGGGTTGGCTATATTATGAGGCTGGTCAGCGTTTTCTTGAGGTCCAGTACCTGACGGGTGGATTAATTGAACCTGATGTTGCGGGCAGAGTATCACTGGATGAGGCTGTAAAGAAGGGCACTCTTGATGCACGTACTGCACAGAAACTACGAGATGTTAGTGGATACTCCAAATACCTCACATGCCCCAAAACAAAGCTGAAGATATCTTACAAAGATGCTATGGAGAGAAGCATGATTGAGGAAGGCTCAGGCTTACGTTTATTAGAGGCATCATCGCAGTCCAGTAAAGGCCTTTATAGCCCATACAGTATCAGTGGCTCTGGATCAGCCTCAGGATCCAGGTCTGGTTCAAGAACTGGTTCCAGGTCTGGATCTAGACGAGGAAGCTTCGATGCTACAGGCTCTGGTTTTTCCACGAGTTTCTCCTCTACTTCTTATGGTTCTCCAAGTTATGGACGCAGATACACTTCAGGGGAGCACAGTGCCCTGAATATGGACAAACTGAAGAATGCCCTAACAACATTACAATACAACAGGAATTGTGCTTCTGAAGAGACAAGTGTGATGTCACTATCACAACCACAGTGCTCTTTAGTTGCTTAATTTTTTTTGTTGAATTCTGCTCTGCATATGGTTGCTTTGAACCTGAGGAAACGGAATTAAATTATATTAGCTTTAATGTTTCATTTTTTATTTTAGACTGTATTTTTTAATATTTAAATGACTTCTCAAAAGATTACATAAGTACATGGAACTCATGTACCAACCGCCATGGGAGAAATCTAAAAATGATTTTTTGTGTTCTTTAAACACTATTAAATTTTTTCAGTTATCAGTGTTATCAGTTTCTTTGCTCATGTATTATTCATTTCTGACTTACATTTATGTATAAGGTATATTCAAAATTCTTTTTATATGAATTTAGACATATATAGATAGCACATAATTATTTTAAAGTAATTAAAATTATTTTGATTTTTTTGTGTATAGATCTCTTTTGCATTGGAATTATTTTGATATATAAAAGTTTGCAAGATTGTTTTAAAAAGAAGGGCTGGTAACCATCTGCAGAGCAGAATAAGGAATCAAAATAATGTAAGAGCACATGAAGAAACAATGCTTCAGAAACACTTTTTGGCAACACTGCCACAGTTACAAATTTTTTGCACTCTCCTTTTCATATGAAATGGAACAACAATTATGGCCTTTGCTGTTTTTCAAGATCAATGATTGATTGAGTCATTGATCCCTCTATCACTGATCCCAGAAAACCTACAATGGACAGACATATATAACAATTGCAGAAGATGGCACTGAAAAATCTTCTAAAAATGAGAGACCCATCCTATCCATACTTACTCTTCTTCTAGTTCCTGTCTCATCTCCCCATCCAAAGTGGACTTCAGTTGATCATTAACTTCAACAGATTCAACATTCACTATATTGTAAGTGTATACATGTATTATCTTTGCTAGAATATCACTTTGAATAGAGGCCATACATGTTAATGATGTAAACAATAAGTTGCAAGTTTTTAATTAAGATTGTCAGTTCATAGTCATGCTTGTCTTCAGCAGAGTAATGATGAATAATATTATTGTTATTGTTATATAGCAAGCATTTCTTAATGAAGTTTCTTATCAACAGCTTTCTCTTGCTGAAAAAGAGATGTGTCTTCAAAACTCTGTATTGGAACCTCATTGCCACTTTCACCACCACTGCTGAGATGAAGGTACTAATTATTTTGGTGTGCTGCATCAGACAGGACATTGCCTATTATATTTGTATGCTCTTATGTTCACTAGTAAACATATCCCTGAGTTCTACTGTTGTTTTTCTACGATTGGATTTTACCAAATGTTTAAGTGATCGTCGATCACGTTCATTTAAGATTTTTCCCCAACCACATTGCTTCCTCAAAGATGTTTCCCCCACTGTCCTTCCACTTCTTAATGATGTGTTGGATAGTATTTAACCTGATTTTAGTAGTTTCAGCATCTAATTAGATGTTTTCTCTTCTTGATGCCAATAATTTGACCCTTCTGAAACATATTAACATTTTTTCCACGACCACAGGATGTTTTTCAACATGGTTGTTTAACAAATGAGAAGCTACTCCCTATGAGTTAAATAACTTGTTGCCCAAATAAACATAATCTCCAATGCAGTAATTATCCAATTGGAGGCTGCTACCTATTTGCATAAATAAATCCAATTAATGTAATTTTTTGGCCAGGTTATGTATGTGGTCTTGCAGAAAATTTGTTAGATTACATTTTCAGTGACTTTTAAAGTCAAAATATAGTAATCCATCTTCTCCAAAACTTCTCCAGCATAATGCATGCTTACTCTTTATTTATGGAATTTAACATTTATGAAATAACAAAGTTATTACGCACATTATGTGTTGTATATTACAAGGCTTTCCCTATGTATTAAATTTTAAAAAATTATATTTGTATGTTTAGACAAAAAAACTATTTTTCATTGCATCCATTTGTGGTTTATTCTAGACTATGTCCATGTGTTCCACTGCCTACTGGAGAGACCCCATGGAACAGATTGCTCCAGTCAAAAGAACTACAAATAAGACCCTGCTTGATTGACCAACATACATGTTCTGCTACCTTCATTTGATATAATTTTTCTTAAGTAATTCTGCATATCACTGACTAATTTTATATCATGTTTAAAATGTTTTCAAGTTGAGGGAAAAACTGTTCCTGTAGCTTCAAATTATAGTTATGTGCTGCTTTACTACATTTACACTACATTTGTTTAGATTCCTTAAATGTGCATTGTAATAGTTTAAAAATCATCACTGGAAAACTTTCCGTAGGTGGTCAGATGGTCAAAAGTTTGGACACATTCAGTGGTTGTTCATGATTTAAAAATGTTCTGCATTGTAGATTAATACTAAAGTCATCCAAACTATGAATAAACACATCTGTAATTATTTAGTAAACAAACAAGTAAACAAACCAGAATATGTTTATATTTGACATTCTTCACAGTAGGCACCTTTTGCTTAAATGCTGATTTTTTGGCATTTTCTCAGTCAGCTTTATGAGGTAGTCACCTAGAATGGCTTTCAGTTAACAGCTGTGTCTTGTAAAAAATTCATGACTTGCATTTCTTGCCTCTTAATGTGTTTGAGATATCAGTTGTGCTTAAGCAAGAGGTGCATACTTTGAAGAATGTAAAATATAAACATATTCTGGTTTGTTTAACACTTGTTTGTTTACTAAATAATTACAGATGTATTTACTCATAGTTTGGAGGACTTTAGTATTAATCTAAAATGTAGGAAAACAAATACAAACACAATGAGAACATGATACTGTGTAACACTAAGTACATTTCAATCTGAAATAAGATTCTTGCAAAATCTTTGTGCTAACAATGGAAAGAGAGGAAATAATGAAATAAAACCTGAAATAATCATGCATAAATATCCACAGTCTTTCTCACAAAGCATATCTTTGATACATTCGATAACCTTCAGAGTAAGCCTTGTTCATTTTCATTTGAATCCTTCTGCTGTTTTGCTTATTTTGTCCATTACGTTAGCCTCAGTTTCCGAAAACAAATGTTATCATTTGCTTTTATTTTCTAAATACTTCATTGTACTGTAAAGTCATATTGCATGTCAATATCAACGGTATTTTCCTACATTGATATTTTTGCTTTGCATGTTTTTTTGCTAACATGGTTAAAGGGATGCAGTAAAATCACCTGCATTCAACAGAGACTTTTGTGAGTAAGCTTTTCAAAGCAGTTTAAGGATATATTTGAACCAAGACTGCAGTGTTTTGGGTAATGAGGCATGATGGAGAAGACTGTATTTATAGGATGGGATTGTATTGTATTGTAAATAAACTATTAAAATATCAATGCTTCAGTGTGTACTTCAATCCAAGTCTGTAATCTGCAATAACATATTTAGTACAGTGGAACCTCGCATACCCTGGTTATCGTACAAATCATCAACTATTTTCATGGAAATTTTGTCCCAGTTATTGATCATTTGCCCAGTTTTCGTCAGTGTGCCCACATGACTCCCTTGTAATTTTAAAAAACTAAAAACCATCACACTAAAGCGAAAAACAGCTGTAAAAACAAATAGCGGCTAAGAAAGAGTGTACATAACAACGTTGTTTGGGCCACACCAGCACTCTCTAAAATAGAGCGTAAACCTGTAAGAGTGATGTTAAATGTTCATTTATCCATTTAATTAGTCTTTTGTGTTTATTTCTCATTGTGTTCTGTATGTAAAACTATAGTTATTCTATATAAAATATATTAATTGGATTTACATTATTTTTTAATGGGAAATATTGCTTCAGTTATTGTTTGTTTTGGTTATCATCAGGCACTTTGGAACAGATTCATAATGAAAACCGAGGTTCCACTGTAAACTTTATTGTTAATATTTTTTTACACGTACAGTGTTACTGTTTACACTGGATGCACAGTAAACAGCAATATATGGATAATCTGCATAATGATCACAATGCAATTCATTTATAGTGTAATATTTTTGGATAATTATTATTTACTCAGCAACATTAGAAAAGTGTATCATCTTTAATACTGCTCACATTTCTCTTGGTATGTTTCAGTTGAAATATTATTAAACTATAGAAGGGAGTGTCTTTCTTGGAAATTGTATTTGCAGGTTAATCAAGAATCAAAAATGAAAGATTGCTGTCACATATCAGGTTCACTGGAATTTCTCAGCTTTGGAAACGCTCCCGCTGTTTTCACTCTTAATTACTGATCTACATCTGAGCAATTCTATTCAAAGGTCAACCTTTCCATGGAAAAAAAGTGTGGGCAGAAACATAATGTTAAATGTTAATTAGGTCTTTAATTTGTTGTATGTAACCACTTTGCTTGACTATTTTTACATCATATGGTGTCCACTCATACAGAAGTAAGGCTTTTCAAATTGAAAGAATAAATGTTATTTGCCATTTTCCAGATTAAGGGAATGATAGAACAATGTTCATTTCCATACACTCATCTTCATCTGCTTCATGTAAGCAGATATTCTAAAGTCTTATTTGATGTGCTGAATAAAGACAGTGATGCAGAAACAATGTTTTGGGAAAAAATTGTGAAAGTAATACAACCACCAAATCAGAAAAAGTTGAGATTGTATGGAAAATATCAACAAAATATTTAATGTTTTGTCTGGTCAACTTCATTTCATTTCTTAATACACATTCACTCTTGCATGTCAGGCCTACATTAAAGTCCCTCAGTTGAAGGGGATTTGAGTATTTCTTCTACTACGGGGCAGAAATAATTTAAGGAATCTGGAGGAATTTCATGGCAAAAACGGCAAGAGTTCAAGCCTAAACTGGGATCTTTAATCCCTCAAAGACAATGCATCAAGAACCATCATTCATGAGTACCTAATATTGTCACATGGGCAAAGCATTACTTTGGCAAAGCTTTGTCATGCAATACAATTCTAATACAAATATAAAAAAATGTCTACAATACAATTATTTGCACAAATGCTGCAAAAATTAAGCCTTAGGTTGACCATATTCAGAAACAACTTCTTTGGACTTCAAAGCAATTGGGTATTGTGGTCAAAATATTCCAGATCTTTTTTTATCTGGACTTTCTATGCAAGTTAACAGTGATGCACATTATTATTATTATTATTATTATTATTGCTTTTTTTTTGCGTTTTTATGCTTTGATATTTAGAACCAGCCATGTTGTTTAACCATGCTGGTGCGATCAGCAAATCTGATTGCCTTTGAAAACATCACGTATGACCATTCTTCTGTGCTATAAAATGCCATGTCCAATGCCCATCAAAACAGTTTAGTGAAGCATCACAAATGTGCATCAACTTGTTGAAACACAGGTTGTGAACTATGATTAATTCAAACAGAACGGCAAAGGAACACCTTAATTCAACTAGTAATTTGCACTTTTGGATACACTGTTCTCTCTGCCACTTTCTCTTGTGAAATTGAAACATAATACAGATATTCAAAAAATGTTTATGAAACAGACTTCAAACGTGCCTCAAACATAGTCTGTCATACTGGTGTGATAACAGCAATTGTGCAATTTATTATTATTATTATTATTATTATTATTATTTCAGATTTAGACATGGTGAAGAGAGCTGAGTCTGCTGTGTTTCTTTAAAGAGAGAAAATACAGGTTTGATAATGAGCATCATGCATTGAGATATGTCTGTAGTAAAAAAAAAAAAACACCATATTGTAGTTTATAATCTCCCTACTAGGTAAAAAAGCTGTTTACACAGTGGTGCTCTAAAGTTTGTGAACTCTTTAGAATTTCCTACACTTCTGCTTAAATATGACATAAAATGATTTTCGCACAAGTCCTAAATGTAGATAAAGAGAACCCAGTTAAACAAATGAGACAAAAATATAAGACTTGCTCATTTATTTATTGAGGAAAAATATCCAATATGACATATTTGTGAGAGACAAAAGTATGTGAACCTCTAGGATTAGCAGTTAATTTGAAGGTGAAATTGAGTCAGGTGTTTTCAATCAATATGACAATCAGGTGTGAGTGGGCACCTGTTTTATTTAAAGAACAGAAATCTATCAATGTCTGCACTTCACAACATGTTTGTGGATGTGTATCACAAACAAAGGAGATTTCTGAGGACCTCAGAAAAAGAGTTGTTGATGCTCATCAGGCTGGAAAAGGTTACAAAATCATCTCTAAATCCACAGTCAGACAGATTGTGTACAAATGAAGGAAATTTAAGACCATTGTTACCCTCGCCAGGAGTGGTCGACCAACAAAGATCATGAAGAAAGGAAAACACTGCATTCCAGCATAAGGACCTTATCCCATCTGTGAAACATGGTGGTGGTAGTGTCATGGTTTGGACCTGTCTTGATGCATTTGGGCCAGGACGGCTTGAAATCATTCATGGAATAATGAATTCTGAATTATATCAGAGAATTCGGGTGGTGGTTCACACGAGATACTGAAAGCAAAGATTGTCAAAGATGTCATATTGGATCATTTTCCTCAATAAATAAATGAGCAAGTCTAATTTTTGTGTCTCATTTGTTTAACTGGGTTCTCTTTATCTACTTTTAGGACTTGTGTGAAAATCTGATGATGTTTAAGGTCATATTTATGCAGAAATATAGAACATTCTAAAGGGTTCACAAACTTTCAAGCATTGCTGTAGAGAAGATTTATGGTGTGACAGCTAGGATGGCTTAATGGATTCATTGTGGAGTGTAGTATCCTAAACTAGAGCAGGGTTGTGGTCAGCTAAGGTGTCAAGTATTACAATTTCTGAAATTGAAAATGAGACACAGTGAGCTGTTCCATTTGAATAACCTGGAACATGTACAGCTGTTGGATTAAATGCCAGTTAAAACCACAAATGAAAAACATAATTGTAAGGGATTTGGAAAGACAGACTATGTGAACAGTAGCAGGAGTATTTGAATTAATTAATTTGTTTGGATTAGCTGCATCATTAATGTCCCCAAAGCAGAGCACCAACAATGACAGGGTACACAGTAAATCAGCCAGTGTTAAATCAACACTATTAGAGTTAAATTAACACTGAGAGTGTTACATTTTGACACCCTCAGTGTTAATTTAACTCTAATAGTGTTGATTTAACACTGGCAGATTTACTGTGTAGATCTCTCAAAGAACCAAAAGTTCATGTGGACGAACAGTGAGGTGAATGAAGGGACTGAGGCAAGGGAGGTGAACAAACAGCCATGGTAGTATCCTGCAAAGCCCAGTGAAGAGCTGACACAGCATCAGCATAGAAAAATGAAATGTTATTCCAGTGGCAGAGGAGAGCTAGACATCATAATGAGTAATGATTAACAAAAACTGGACTGAAGCGAGGTGGAGGAGTTGTGAGATGATGGAGTGACCCTGGGGGATGATTTGGGTAGCATAACTGAAATTCCTCGAAATAGAAAGGAGTTGCTGCACACAGAATACTGATGAAAGAGGAGTTGACAGAGACAGTGCAGATAAGCTTTTCACTGGGAACAGAAGCTTATAAGTCCAGAATGATTTTGAGGAACTTGAGCAATTTTGTATATCCAATGGTCTCTTCTTCAGAAAGGGACACCCCAAGATGGTTAAACAAGCTTGACAGGGTGAGCCACAAGTCACGACCTGCAGAAACAGGAAACGGAGATGAGGTTGTTCCCAGAGTGCTTGGCTGAACCATGGGGGTGGGGAGAAAGATCAATGATGACCTGCTTTCTTGATAGTCATGATACAGATGGGGTTGATTCAGGAAATGGCACGAAAAGAAAACAAATCTGTCCAAAATGTCCTTTTTCAACACTGACATGATGACTTCAGGCTTGGCTAAGGCAGCCTTACAACAAGTGAAGGAGGAGGTCAGTAGAGCCAAGATGCTGGGAGAAAACCCAAAAAGGAATTCTGGAGTATAATCCAACCTAAAATGCAAGACTTGGAGATGGGCAACCGAGAAGAGGATAGAGAAACGGTATGTTCACTGACTCCGCAACATGTCTGGAGTGCAGTACTAGGCCATGAGGTGTAGGAGCCACCAGTGAAAAGTGACATGAATGCTCAGACCTGGAGTAACCCATCACACATACCTGAAGAGCGAATGGGAAGAGGCAGAGGCAGGGACTGTGTGATGAGTCCAATGAGAGGTAGAGGGCCAGGAGAGGTAAGAGATTGGATAACAGAGATGATCTTGGCATCAGAGACAGTGAGGCCAATGTCGGGGTCCATGTCAAAGCAACCAGAGGGAAAAATGTACCATGGTGGGAAATGGGGGGGGGGGCTCGTCGACGTTCGGCAAAATGCAAAATGTATTTATATAGCACGTTTAAAACAACAATCGTTGACCAAAGTGCTGCACATTTTAGAGCATAAAAACTACAAGAAAATGTAAAATAAAATAGATAAAAAGAAAAGGAAAGAAAATACAATAGAAGAGAAATATCCACCTCCTTGGTACTAAGATCTCAATTTGATTTAAATGCATATAAATAAGTTTTTAGTTGAGCTTTAAAATTGTCCAGTGTGGGTGCCGACCTAATAGAAAAAGGGAGATAGTTCCACAATTTTGGGGCAACTACTGCAAAGGCCCTTTCTCATCTCTGTCTCAGCCTAGATTTAGGAACATCAAGAAGTAGATCTCAACGATCTCCCAGGGACATACAAAGATACTTGTAGTGTGTGATCCGGCCCTGCCTGCCTCACAGTTTCATTTCATAACCTGTAATAAATAAGAAAACGTCTAGTCAATGAAAACGTGCAACAAACTGTTAGAAAACAGGTTATGCTGACCTGCCCAGAAACACCTTAATTCAACAATTCACTTTCTCCGCTGCTGGATGAACCTGCTTTGTTTTCTGCTACAAAGTTTTCCTGTTAAATGTCACATCAAGCATTGATGAAAAAATTAGGAGAGGTAGATTTCTCAAAAGTAAAACAGACCTGCCAGTTACATTTATGACTGGGCCGGTAAATCCAGGTCACTAAACCCAGATCCTGACTAAATGGTATCTCCATTTAAACACTGCTTTGAAACGTATCACTATCAGTTCATAGCAATCGCATTTACTTTCCCATTGTTAGTCATCTAACAGTGACCAGTTGCATCATACGGGCAAGTTAAACAGGTGGTGACTGACAAAGCTTTACATTCATTGAGAGACACCTGCTTTATGTAGTTGCAAGTTCCAGAACAGGCCCAATACAGGCGTGGCGTCTTCAAATCTTGTCCTGGAGGGTTGTTGTTCAGACTTCACTGATCAGACATGTTTACCAAACCTTGCAATTAACAGACAAATGAAAGCAGGTGTGTGTAAGTCTTAAATGTCACACTTTTCATGTGAATTTTTCTGTTTTTGTGTTGAGGTGGTTTCAATTATCATCAATGTGCAGTGCTAACAAGAGCTCCTGATTTTCCTAAATATATACACTACCAGTCAACACCTACTGGACACACAGTAAATTTGCCAGTGTTAAATCAACACTATTAGAGTTAAATTAACACTGAGGGTGTCAAAATGTAACACTCTCAGTGTTAATTTAACTCTAATAGTGTTGATTTAACACTGGCAAATTTACTGTGCATTCAGTGTTTTTTCATCATTTAAAAATGTTCTGCATTGTAGATTAACACTAAAGTCATCCAAACTATGAAGAAATACATCTGTAATTATTTAGTAAACAAACCAGAATATGTTTATATTTGACATTCTTCACAGTAGGCACCTCTTACTTAGATGCCAGCTTTCTTGGCATTTTCTCAGTCAGCTTTATGAGGTAGTCACCTGGAATGGCTTTCAGTTAACAGCTGTGTCTTGTCAAGAGTTCATGACTTGCATTTCTTGCCTCTTAATGTGTTTGAGACATTAGTTGTGTGTTTACTTTGAAGTAAAATCTAAAACATGTTTTGGTTTGTTTAACACTTTTAAGTTTACTACATGATTCCTTATGTGTTCACTCATAGTCTGGATGACTTCAGTGTTCATTTACAATGTAGGAAAAAAGAAAAAAAATTAATGAGAAGGTGTGTCCAAACTTTTGATTGATACTGTATTTCAGTCTCTGTCATCAGCCTTTGGGTAATCTTAATCAAAATATTTTACCTTTTCATGCATGATGGACAGTTAATGTCATTATCTTCTATGACATTCATGCACGAAAGGCTTGTACTTATGTAAAATGTATTGCCTAGTTTTACCTTCTTTGGACTGCACACAAGGTCGTCCAGAACACAAATGTCTTAATTTAAGACAATGTTTTAAATTTTCTACATAATTAGAACTCAGCCGTGGCCCTTGATGTTGTGTAAACATTTCAGAATGAGTAGTCCAATTGATGCTTCAAAATAACTAAATAAAATGATTACATTGTATTTATTTTTATGAAGTTACCATTTTGAAGAAATCCTTTTTGCACGCAACAAAAGTTTCATGAAACGACTAACTGGAGTCACAACTGATAAAAAATAAGGTTGTAGCTTCAACACAAATGTTGACAAAAAGTTCACAGACTTCTTATTTCATTTAAAGCTCTGGAAAAAATTACAGACCATCATTTTTTACTTTTTACTGGTATGTCTCTAAATAAAATCATCACTTTCGTTTAATTCTATAAACTTCTAACAAACAAAAATATCATTTAAAGCATTTATTTAAAGAAAATGAACAACTGGTCAAAAAAACAAACGGATTCAGTGTTTTCAGACCTGAATGCAAAGAAAACAAGTTGATATGTATTTTTAAAGAACACATTACTGTTGTTTAAGTTAGAAGAGTTTAGAAAGTCTCATAGAATAAGTCTGATTTGTTTACACTCACCAGTAGTCTTTCACATTGCTGTTGGGTGACTTTATACCCCTTCTGGGCTAAAATTTAAGCAACTCAAGTTCATTGACTTGTTCATTCTTGATTACATAACAGAGGTTTTCTGGGGAGTTAATGTCTGGACATTTGGAGTGGCAGAGTGGTTCGGGGGTTGGTACGTTCACATATCAGCGTTGAGGTCTTGGGTTCCCATCAGGGTGGAGTGTCCATGTTCTACCCTGTGTCTGCATGAGTTTTGGACTCACAGTCCAAAAACATGGAGATCAGGTGAATTGGCTCTAAACTATCCTGGTGTGTGTGTATGAAGGTATGTGTGTATGCCCAGATTTGGCGCTCTGTCCTGGGTGATCCACCTGATGCCTGGATGCAGTCCTCCAGGTGGACAGTCGCTTCTGGTTGAGACACTGTGCATCCTTGGGTACATTAGAAAGGTGCTATATAAGTGTAACGTTCATTCTAAATATGTTATAGAGCTATATGGCTCAACAAGGCTGTGCTGTTTTAATTGTGTACATAAAAACAAACTGAACGTGTGAAGTTCACTGTATATAGATGCAGTTTTTAAATGTTCATTTATCACATCATCAAACAGGCTTCTCATAATGAGGTGTTAAATGTAACATGGTCAGACCACATTCCATGCACTGACAGCTTAAAAATGAACTGCGCTAACCACATGGTTGCTGTTTGTGTAAAGGCAATAAAATAATATTTGCATATGCTGTAACTCTGGAAAAAATAAGAGGCCACTCCAAATGACCAGCCCAGACTTGGTCCCGTTGACACCTCTGTAATGTGATTAAGAGGATGTTTAAACAATGCAAGTCTTAACTTACACAGAGTTTATACATAAATCAGTATTTGGTGTAATAGGCCTGATTGGTTCATGCTCTCAACAGCTGTCCATATTATTGTTGGGTGACTTCATGCCACTCCTGGAGCAAGTTCTATCAACAACTCCTGTGTTCTGTAACAGACTGTGGGAAAATGACTTGGAGAAGGCTGGCATGTGTTCAGGCAAGTAGTTGAATCTGGAATCTAGAATTTGTCAATGTTCCAGAGAAAATGTATGTACTAGGGTTGTTACTCATCATTACTGTTATTTTTATATATTTTAAAAAAATCAGATTTTCTCGCCAATGCGTTTGGTAGCCAATTGACCCACCCATTCTCCCTATTACTTGTAATGTCTCTGACTCTAGGAGGGTGCAGACTAGCACTGGCATCCTCTGATGCATGTGAAGTCAAGCTCCGCCTCTTTTCTAACTGCTGCCGATACATCACCACCAGGCAATCAACGCGCCTGGAGGAAAGCGCAGGATCCCCAGTTTTGATGGATCACTTGGCAGACAAAATGAGCCAGCCGACATTACTTAGGAGAGTGTATTGCTGGGGAGAGAGTGCCATCTTACGCACCCAGAAAGAGGCTGCAGATGACAAGCAACATAACTGGGATTGAAATTGTGACGGTGCCTTAGTCCACTGAGCCACTCGGGGCCCATTATTATTATTATTATTATTATTATTATTATTATTATTATTATTAAGCACTTTTCAAGATACCCAAAGACATTATTCAGCAATAGAGCTAAAGAGGTACAAACAGCAACAAAGTAATAGAGAACTAGTCTAGCATGTGCATTAAGGCTGGAGAGCTGACATTTCTTCAATTCCTGAAAGTGATAGTCCATCATGCATGAAGTCTCTGAGTGCAATGTGAGACAAAACAGAATTGCTGTGTGTTCAGAAATATTTAAATCAATACCACGTAGGCTAACAATAGACGTTCCTAATGTAGTACAAACAACATCAAGGGAAATGATGTGGGTAGGGAAGTTTACATGCTAATGGAAATCAGCTGAAAATGTAACCATGACATGAACCACAACTTCATTTAACCATCCTCACCAATAAAGAATAAATTGATATATTATTATTTTTGGGGTTATGGTAAGGACAATAATGAAAGCAGTCCACTTGTTTTGATCCAGTTTAGCTGCTGGTTTGCTTTCAGATAAGAAAATGTTTCTAGTGACCTCTAGTCAGAGGTGGGAGTAAGTCCCTCATGTGCAAGTCACAAGCAAGTCTCAAGTCATTGCCTTCAAGTCTCAAGCAAGTCCCAAGTCACTGTGGTGAGAACCAAGCAAGTCAAGTCGAGTCCCTGTTATAAGTCAAGCAAGTCACAAGTCAAGTCATACAAATATGGTCTGATTTACACATTTAAATCAATATAGATGGTCGTATACAAACTGAGTTTTATTTCAACATAAACTAAACCTATTAAACATAAAATATACCTGAAACATACAATTCCATAACTTACTTAATGGCTTACTTCCCCCATCAAGAGGGTCACAACATTTCTCCATAACCTATTAATGCATCTCTCAAAGGTGCTTCTTAATTAACATTTCTGAGCACAAAAAAGCATTACATCATCAACTGAATAGTAGATAAAATAAAAATAAGTATATAAAAATAAATAAAAACATATTGCCTGAAATGTAAACCTGTTACATATAAAACAATGTCTGAAATGTTAATATTACAAACATTACACATTACATCAAACCATGAAAACATTCACAGAATGTTTTTAGTGTGCCACATACTATTCATTCTGTTTTGTCCAGTTCATATCCACACTAGCAAACATCTCTGTCACAACATTAAAGAAATATTTAACTTTAGCATAACTTTCAAATGTAAGCAATCTTATCTTTACATATGCTAGATGTCAAGGTTGCTAGACAGTGTAGATATGAACAGAACAAAATAACAATAATATCATGTGGCATACAACAACCACATGTTTATTAATTTATTTTATTTATTTTTTATTTATTTTATTATTTTTAATTTTTTTGTATACATTTTGTGTGTTTGTTATTTTGTATACATTTAGTCCAGTTAGGTTTGTTTTCACACTGCATTTTTTCAAGCACTCCAAGGACTTTTATTATGACACACCCTCGTACTGTCGTCATCACTTACGTGGTGTGCATCTTCCTACACTCGACCCTGATTGGTTTGTAGAAGGACGCGCATCTGATGTGTTTATTTTTATATAGCACTGTTTCATTAGTTTAGGTTGCTCTGTCATCCTGTTATATCCTTTCTCTCTCATTATCTCAGACAATAAGCTGCACGTTTCAGTATTTTGTGCGTTTTTTAAGCTGACTGTTCACATGTTCATCAGGCGAAAATTATATTAAACATTTGGTCTCCTCCTCGCTCCATGTGCTACAACGGCTCGTTATTGCTCGTTATTGCTCGGCAACATCGTGTACCTCGCTCCTCCTCTGGTTTACAAATTATATTAAAAGCGGACTACTTGTACACTTGTCAGTCGAATTTT
>BRDA01011739.1:258-32880 GCA_036984385.1 Crenuchus spilurus | reverse complement strand
AGGGTAGTATTTACGTATAAATAAACCGACACATTTTATGATGTAGCCCGAAATTGAGCTTCCCCTCCTTGAAAGACCAGCATCCGCCACTGGTACTGATATATTAGGGAAAGTTACACTGGGAATTATAGAGAATTACTTTATTATTGTGACCCTGGCCACACCCCCTGTCACATGTTCTGTGTGGTTACGTGCTATCAAGTCAACATGTGCTGTCTGTGTACATCCACGTCATATCTCGTCCACACGCGCAGTCATGTCATGTCATATTTGATTGTAAGCACCTGTGTCTCATCTGCTCACAGCCCGTTCACATGTCATGTCATGATTAAAAGGCTTTAAAAGCCTTCTCAGTGTTTCAGTCCTTGTCCGTCATGACCCTTGTTAAAGATAAGTTCATGTTTGTCTCTTGTTTATTGAAGTCTTGTTTGTGGAATTCGCTGTCTTCTGTCTCCGCCTGCACCCCTGGCAGCTGACAATTATAAAACTAACCATTATTTGAATCACATCTTACCTTTTTTGCAATAATATTTGACAGAAATATTAAACTGGTCAGTTTTGTACTGACTAACATACATTTTAATAAATAATTTTTCTTTATTAAGACCCACTAATTGAAATGGAATATCGACAAGACAGATCTCATGTACCTACCTGCTTTCCATAACTATTGACTACTCCATCATCCATCTGTCATATACAGTTTAAATCTTGGTGTGATCCTTGATAATTAGTTGACTTTCTCAGATCACACAAATAATCAGTCCTGCCCAATCCATCTTCACAACATTAGAATTTGACGATGCTCATAGTTGAGATGTTGCACAAATTCTCCACACTTGACTACTACAAATTTTTCCTTGTAGGCCTTCCTTCCTACACAATTTCTCCTTTAAAGGGCATTCAGAATGCCACAGCTCATCTGATACGCAGCCTTCAAAAAGCCTTCCATGTGACTTCTGTCCTAAGATCATTCCATTGGCTTTCTGTGAGGCCAGAATCAGATACCAGGCTCTGGATCTCACCATCTTGGCAACAAGAGAATCAGATTTTCAGTAACTTTGTACTTTGGTCCAGAATTACACACGTGCACGCCATCTTAAGACTTTGACTTCCCGGCTCTTGACATGTCTTTCCTTTAAATGTCAATGTCCATTCGGCTCAGTCTCGCTACTTTAGTGTCTTGGTCTATCCCATTCCCCCTGACCTCTGCCCTGTACAGTCTCTCAGTTCCTCCTGCCATGGTCTGAAGGCTTCACCAAGGTTAACAACTCTTTATTTGTTTTGTCTGCACGTAATCTTTATTTTATTTGGGGGAAAAAACGTACCTGGTTAATTTTGTGTTTACTCAGATTTATCAGCTTGTATCTCTTAGAATGTAGACTCTGCATTTCCAGGTACTTTTGTATCACTTTGTCTGCCACTGTTTGTACATTTTTGTATGTCACTCTGGATAAGAGCGTCTGCAAAATGACTAAACGTAAATAATCCCAGGAGAAAATGTTTGGGAAGGATAATGAAAGGGTAAGGTTTGGATCAGAATCAAGCTTTGACATCCCACAAATATTTAGTTTGACCATGTCTGTTTGACCGAGGGCGGGACTAAACTACACACACATGCAGTATTCAAGAGTAGCCACTGCAGCGGACAGGATGAAGGTCATAGTTAATCAGAAAAAAAGTTGTATTTCTCTGATTCATTGCTATTTTCTTTCTACCATGACTCCCTTTCATTCACTCTTATTCATTCACTCTAACTCACATGACCACTGCTCTCTCTCTCTCTCTCTCTCTCTCTCTCTCTCTCTCTCTCTCTCTCTCTCCGTGTCTGACTCTCTTTCAGTTGTTGAGCTAAAGGGGTCTTTCAACTTAAAATGGCGAGCAACTAACAAACTCATTCTACTCATTCAGCCTATAAGGAACTTAACCTGACAACACCTAATCTCTGTTACTGGTGGTTCTCACCTCTCACCAAACCAGGTCACTTGCAGACATAACACCAGTCACAGTGTAAGGTCAAAAAATGAAAATGGCTTTAAAGCATTGTTAATGTTAATGTTTTTTTAACCCTCTTGAGCCCTCACTCCTTTGGCTGGATAACCCCAAAGTTCTGCAAAAACACTTATAAAATTCTACAAGATTGAATTCTAGAAACAAAACTAAAGATACCCCAAAAACCATAAAGGGTCTACTTCAAATATATATGTATAACTTGAATCTAAATATATTTTTTAGATTGCTGTGAGAGAAGCATAAATATGCAGAGACATGTTTTTTCAGCACAAGTCAGAGCACAGCGCTTTTTTCCTGCCCACTGTCACAATCTTCCGTTCATATGATAACAACATGGTAATTCTGGACATGCCAGTGCCGGATTAGCAGCCCAGGAATGTGTGAAAATGCCCATTTGGTCTCTATAAACAAAGAGCACTCACATGAACAAAGACCTCTCACGTCACACCTATCTTAGGAATATTCAATAGGAACAAGTGACTCATTAAAACACAATGTCACCTCACATTTCTAAAGCTTTTGAAATAAAACTACATAGAATTTCTAAAAACTGTGATGACCAGCGTGTAGCCAACACCTCTGTTTATTCAGTTCTGATCTCAAAAGTGCATTATTAGCATGCTAACTTTTTACAGCACTTATTTTCATAGATATTTAGTGGATATTCATATACAAAGATACTGGTAACACTTTATAATAGCTTTAATTAATAACTCATTAACAAATTATTAATAACTGTGAACAAATCATTAGTTCATGAGAATTTCATTAACAAGTGATTTACTAATGATTTGTTAACATTTGCAAAAATGAATACAATCATTAGTAACTACATGAACTGTCATTTATAAACATTTGTTCATGTTCAAATTCTCATGAACTAATGATTTTTTTCACAGTTATTAATAATTAGTTAATGGCTTATTAATGAAAGTTATTATAAAGTGTTACCAAGACACTATGTCAAAGCATCCAAAATAAAGTGTCCTTTTTCCACCTGAGACTTAAATATGTTGTATGTCAGGAAATGGATGTAGCATCTGTGCTGGCCTGACATACCTGTCATCAGCACCCAGTGACCTATTTGTCTGTGGAACTCCACACAGCCCATAGACCCCTACTGTGTCATCAGAGTCCTATGGATCAAACTTCTGAGTAAGTGCTCTGATCTACAGTCTTTTTTATTGCTGGTTTGTTGGTCAAATCCCAGTGAAGACAATTCTGTGTGGGAGCTGATCAAATGTCAACTTTCCTACTTTAAGGTGGTTAACACAAATATCTGTACACATACAGTTCTCCAACTCATCCTGAAGGACCAATAACTGATGGAACTGTTGGTTTGTGAGAGAAATCACGTTTTAGTCATTCAACTTTGTGGCCACAAATAACTTGGAAGCAGGATTTATTTCAGACTAAACATAGTCCCTGAGGAGCTTTTGCTCATATGCAGGAACCTTTTGAAGCATTTGGGGAAAGTCCATGTCTATAGCCAGCTGACAGTGATTGACTTCATGTTATAATCCTCCAAGTCCTAAAAGAGGAACTGAAAAACATACAAATCCCATTTCTGGAATTGATCGTGAAGTTCACATTTCCCTAAAAAAGGAACTCAAGGTCCCACAATTTGAAAAACAGAAGCTGAAGTAAATGAGTAGTAGAGCTTGTTGTTTAGATTTGCAGTGCATACTGGCAAGAGGAATTCAAAAATGCCTGAATTTGAACCCTCCATTATACTCCAAGACACTTAAAAAAATCACAGAGGTACATGCTGTTTGCTTAGACATATATTATCAATTTGTCACACAGTCGCAAAATAAAAAGGGAGTTGACCTTTGTGATGTGAAACACACACACTAGTGAACACACTAGGCTAGGGGTGTCCAAATGTTTCTTGTTGGGGGCCAGAAGGAGAAAAATATGTACAGTCACAGGCCACAGGCTCGTAGCTCTATAGTAGTACTGTAAGAGATTTTTTTGTGGTCATGGTACATTTTTAGAGAAGTCCAAATACCAACACTCCACCAGCTCTGAAAATTTACTCACAACTGATTTTTTTAAAAGCCCAATTTACATGAAAACTGTGAACCTGGCAACCGTGAAGTTCCCGTGATAGGCTATGAGTTGAGCTACCTCGAAGCCCTTGTAGCATTTTCTTGCACTTGGTAATCAGGGGAAAATGGTTTTGTTGAGCTGACAAGCTGCTGTTAGTTGTTTCACCTACTGGTCTCATTCAACACCAGTGCCTGTCCTGAAAGACTGATGTTTAATTTCATGAAACCTCTTAACATTATACTGTTTCCTGACATATTAAACACACACACTTCCCTCTGAACTCACTGAACAAATATTCATTTTCCCAACCTGTCTGAAATCTTCTGTATTCTGTCTGTTTGTTGTTTCTTTGGAGCCGTCATGTCTACCCAAAAGCTCAGGAACAGCAATGTAGGTTTAATGTCCTTAATGTTAAGGGGGGAGGAGATGTGGAGTGTTTAAGATGGTTTTATGAGACAGTGACACCCAGTGTTCAAACTAGGAATCTTGTTTTTTAGAGCCTGCTTAATAACGATATTATTAATTAATTTATTATTTCTAAAATACCTCGCAGGTTTTTACAACAATGGTAACGTTCCGCAAATTTGGACTTTGTGAGAACATGTGCCTGAAGCGGTGGGCAGCCCTATTTATGGTTAGGTGACCTGAACGAGGATCAAATTGGCGACCTTCTGGTGACAAGACCAGATGCCCAGCCACCAGATCACAGCTGCCCCATAATATTTGTTCCTAGTATCTTCATGCAATGTCATAGGACAACTGATCATGCTAGATAAAAAGTGCTTATTGCCAATTTCAAATATTGGTCATTATTAGGATGGTCTCTAATCTTCTAGTTAGACTTTTGCACTAAATGCAAAATGTAATTTTTGGTTTCATGAAAAAAACAAGAATTCATCCCATCAGGGTTCTTCATATCTTGTACAAGTCTACATAATGAAATACAATTTGTAATTATGGTTGTGAGTGTGGGTGGGTCTAAAGCCTTCCTCATTGAACACAGGTAGACCTACATGATTACAATGTTCTTGTGCAAGCCTCCTCAGTTAAAATAAGAGCCATTAACTGTTAAATGTCATGTACTATAGTGATACCACTTTGCTGGACTCAACTCCATGACTCCGGCAGGATGATGGATAAAAGGAACCACCTCAATTTTAGTCATTTTCCAGGGGTTGAATCCTAACACTTCAATCCTCAGAGTCGGTGGCCAAGCGATGATAACTTTCCAAAACATTTTATCCACTTTTTCTGAGAACTTTAGCTTTAATCAAGCTCAAATTCCAACCAGATCAGTTATGCTTGCATATGCTTCTCTAAGACAGAAACGGAGCAGCTGTGGCTTGATGGTAGCAATCTAGTCGGTACAATTGCCAGGTACTTTATGACTGAAGTGGCCTTGACCAAAGCACCTAACCCCCAAATGCTCCCTGGGCACCATAGATAGGGCTGCCCACTGTTTGGGCACACAGCGTAATATATTCACTAGTGTGTGTTTCACTGCACAGATTTGTTAAATGCAGAGGTCAAATTTAATCTAATCTAATATCCACCTCTGCTGCAGATAGACTGCATTGACTTAGTTTAAGCAATTTGGATTGTGCCCTCATGCTTAGCACTCTGACTGACATTTGTTCAGGGCAATAAAATATGGTGTCCCAACACTTTTTATAAATGAATCCATGATTCCACATCAACATGCTATGACTTCAAATGTGATAGCATACGTGTTTTTATTAACATTTTTTACATCATGTGTAATCTAGATAATTGCAACTACAGATAACATGCATGCAGACAGACCACAGCAGCACATGGCATTAAACAGTTGAGGACTCTTAACTGGAGAAGTTTGCAGAATGTGATTGTGCAGAATGAAAGAATAATGTTAGATCCACCCACGTTCATAAGACATGTTTCTTTTCAAATTACTAAAATGTACACAGACTTTAGGGCAGCTCAGATATTGTTGTAATTATGCAGTGTTCAGTACTTAGTAACATTACCTACTGTAAGTGAATAACTTTAAAATTATTTAAAGGATAGTATTTGTCAACTGATGCTTCTTCTTCAGTAATACCCCAGTTGGTGTAACTTTATCCTGAGCAACACCACAAGTTACTCAGTTTCATTACTGTTAGATACCGAGTGCTTCAGATGGGTCAACTTTGCACCTGTCATGCTCTGAGTGTGACCTTTGACCTGACCTCTGACTGAAAAGGTGCACATGCTGAGAATCCTGATATCATCTAAGAACAGTGTTTCTTACATTGTAGCACAGTTATGCCTTTTCAGTGATACAGACATGCAGCCTTGCATGTAGCTTTCACTTATATTGTTTCAGTCATTATGATGATGATAATCATCAGGCTGGAAAAGGTTATAAAACCACCTCCAATCCACAGTCTGACAGATTATGTACAAAAGGAAGAAATTAAAGACTATTATTAACCCAGGAGTGGTCGACCAACAAAGATCATGCCAAGAGCAAGGCGTGTAATAGTCCCCAAGGTAGCGTCATTACTACACCATCAGGAGAACACTGAAGAACAATGGTGTGCATGGCAGGGTTGTAAGGAGAAAGTCATTGCTCTCTAAAAAGAACATTGCTGCCCATCTGCAGTTTGGTTAAGATCATGTGGACAAGTCAGAAGCCTAATGGAACAATATTTTTATGATTAAACACCAAAAGAGATTTTTTTAGGTCTAAATGAGAAGTGTTATGTTTAGCAGAAGGAGAACACGGCATTCCAGCATACAAACTTTATCTTGTGTGAAGCATGGTGGTGGTAATATCATGGGTTGCATCATGTGGGATAGAACAATAATTTCAAGTTTAATGACATCTGTCTGTGAACTGAATCTCAAGAAAAGGTGAATCCTGCAGCAAGGCAGCGACCCTAAACACAAAAGTCAGTCTACTAAGAATGGCTATAGAAGAATCATTTCACATTTTGGAATGGCCAAGTCAAACTCCTGACCATAACCAAATAGAAATGTTGTGGAAGGCCTGGAGCAAGAAGAATCATGGATTCCTCCAAGCTGATGTGCAGGACTGATCAACATTTACAAGAGATGTTTACTTATATTTTTGTCTCATTTGTTTGATTTGATTCTCTTTACCTACTTTTAGGACTTGTGTGACAGTCTGATGAAGATTTAGGTCACATTTATGCAGAAATATAGAGAATTCTAAAGCATTCACAAACGTTCAGGCCCCACTGTGATTAGGCACTATCCAAAATAAACGTAAGAAAAAATTCCCTCTGGAGGTCATCTCTATTAATCATGCTATGAAAGTATGTAAAATGTGTCTGCTGGAAGAAAGAGTGTAAGTGTTAGAGAAGAGATATGAGGAATGGGGAATGGAATGCACTTTCTCAATCTTTATATTTCTGATGGGTCTGAAGGGAATTATTAACAAGCTTATTCTTGCCATAAACTCAAAATGTTAACATTTAACAGTTTAAGAGTTTGTAACATATTTAATTTAACATTTATAATCAGTCCAAAACATGTTTAACCTTGAAGCAAATGTGTTGTTTGATCACAGAGATTAGAGAGCCATTTCATTATGAGGGTTTTTCACCAGTATGTACTGAACAGCTCTACTCCCATTCTCCAGTATATTTAGAAACTACAGATGCCTGTGATGTATGAAATCAGCTAAAGCAGAGCTTAATAATGACATAAAGTCTTTAATACTGTGATTTTTGCTTTGTTCCTGCATGAAGGAATTCAGTATAAATGTAAGCCTGAGACCAACCTTATTTTTTACCTTTTAGTTTGAGTGATAGTTAAAAATGACTGTTTTAACTAGGACACCAGGGTGTGTTTGTATCAGAGACAGAGTGCTTATGCTAGCCAAAGATAAGTGTATGTTCAGCTCCATTAACCTCTAAATTGTCCATCTCAATTTGCACAAATCGTAAGGTTTTTATATGGCAATGGGCGACACAGTGGCTTGGAAATTAGTGCTGAGCTCTTGAGTTGGAGTCCCCATCTGGGCGGGGTTTACATGTGTCTTTGTGGGTTTTCTTTGAGGTCTCTGGTTACCCCACACAGTGCAAAAAAAAAAAACATGGAGTTCAGGTTAATTGGGTACTCTAAATTGTCAGTGTGTGTGTGTGCCCAGTGATGGACTGGCACCATATCTTGGACTTAGCTAGGATAGTGTGTGATGCCATGCCCTGTGCTGGGTGAGGGGGTTGGAGACTAATCACAACCCTGATCAAGATTAAGTAGAAGATAATGGATGGATAGCTGCACAGCACTGAAGGGACATATTGTGTAGGTTCATCTTGCCACTCACATTTGTGTCATAAGAAGTCACCCTCCATCAGGACAAAAAAGTGCCCAGTTCTATTTGTTTGAAACTTCAGTTTCAAGGACTGAACCCAAAAATCTCTTTTACATTAAAGCTACTTTTTACTTTGACATTATTTATGCTTATTCCTAAAAGATATGGCACATGGTTTATTTGAAGCTACATCTTTTATTCTCATTTCAGAACCCACAAAAATGAACAAGTAGTAAGCAGTTCAGATTTTATAAGGCATCTTCATTTTGTATGTGTGTTTGAAAAGAAGAATATAATGAATCTCTCAACATAAGGAATAGATGCTAAACCTGCTGTTGGGTCCAGGATATTTAAGATAAAGGGTTAACCCTTTGGAGTTGATGGACACACCTACAGGAACAAAACTGAAATTCCGCATAAACACTAATATAAGATTTTATCCTAGAAACAAAACTAAACATTCTCTGGAAACATTAAAAAGTCTGTTTTTCAAATATTTACAAGTTGAATCAAAATATATTTGTAGATTATTGTGAGAGGAGCTTAAATAAGCAGAGACATGTCTGTGAGAGTGAGTCACACAGCTGTGCATATTTTCCTGTCATTAGGAGTCGATCTGTCACTCATATGATAATAACATGGTCATTCCAGATATTCCATTGGTGGGTTCCAGCAGCCTGGAATCTGGAATCTGAGCCAACAGACAACTCACCTGAAGTTCACACTTCTAATCTATGATAAGTGACTGAGTAAAAGACAGTGTCACTGTGATGGCCAATTAAGGTCCAGTATAGGTTAGCAGTATAAACATAAAATATGTTTAGAAGCCAGTCCTGTTAATCTGTTTAACACTCATAATGATGACAACATGCTTGTGGCTTTTAGTTACTGCTCTTATAAGATTGCCCTGAATTCATTAGGTACTAAAATTTAGGGCTTAATTGTAGTCCAGTAGACCTTATGATTTGATAAGCTCATAAAAGGTTAGCATCATAGCTAATGTTCTATGGATTATGTGGTTTAAATACCATCTTAACCCATACTGTGCAATACTATGGGTACACACTAGCAAAGAAGACTCAGACCATCGAAAGGGATAGTTTTAACATTTTATTTATCTCACTATCTTTTTTGCCTCATTTGTCTACTCCTCAGGAGCCATATCTGCAGTGTGGGTCAGTGGGTGGTGGTTTAGAGGAAGTGCAAGCCTACAGAGCATGTCTTTAAAGACCTGCTAGGACTTCTGGTTAATTTATAGTGTACTATCTGGAACCTTCTTAGGGGGTAAACCAGAAGTATTATAGAGGAAGTAAGTCTGTAAATATAGGGACATTCTTTTTTATTTATTCATGTGCTACTATTAAATGGTGCTTATTTAAATAGAAGTCTTCTAATTCAGTATTAATTGTGATTGAACTTTGAGCTCTGAAGGTTTTTGCTGTCTTTGTTTCTAAGTTTGGCTACAGGCTATGTGCTGCTATTGTATATGCTTGGGCCCAAACATCTGTATAAAGTTCTGAGTTCTAACCCTTGAAGGGTCAATAAATATGCCATTTTTGATGTGCTTCTTTTGCCTTGCTGTTGGTCACGACCTCACAGTCACCTCACATTAGTTAAGCTTCAGAAAAAAAATTACATACAATGTCTAAAAACTGTAATGAGCAGTGTGTAGCCAACACCTCTGTTAATTCAGTTCTGAGCTCAAAAGTCTTAAAAGTGTTTTTCACAATATATCAGCACATCTGAAAACAGGTTTTTGTAAAGTCTAAGTTTAGAGCAGATTTAATCAGAATATAGATTTATGACACTCTTACTGTTCTGACACTGTTTTTTCTGAGTTTGTGCTGAACTAAAGCCTGTGTAACAGTTTAGAAAAAATAATTTTAGATGTGTGTAATTTGTGAAAAATTGAAGTCATGTCCGACTACATCACTGAAATACCCTCAGACTCCAGGGGGTTAAAGATAGTAGCAACATACAGTATGTGGCACAACACCCCTGAATGGTTAAAAATCATGATTCATCATCATACCATCTCTTTCTTTCTCCCTCTATCTCTCACTTTCTAGTACACACCTTCTCATTATTCTTTCTTTATGCCCAAGGAGGTTTCTCTTCACATTTACAGTATAGTCATTAACCCAGGGGCTTAACAGCGTTTACACCCATGCTGGAAAATTAGGGCTGTCCCAGGTCCCATTGCATAATCCACAGATATGTAATTTCCTTGCTGAATTGGTCTCAGTGGTACAGACTGTCATATCACTTTCAGCAGTACTTTCATGGGGGAAGCTATGCAACGTGCATCCTTTGCATTTTCTATTGCCATCAGATAATATAGTCATGTTCTGGTATTTATTTCTCTACACAGGTGCATTTGGTTTAAATTACACTACAGCTGTCCAGCTGAGAAAACATGGACAGACGCGAGTGGTCATTTAGAACAATGGTCTGGTCTGATTACTTAGTTGCTCTGCACCTGGGGCCCAAATCTTCTGTGTGCCTATGTCAAAGCCTCACACGGCTGAGCTGTGATTTGAGCTTTGTCAACAGAGGGAGTAGTGCTCTTAGGAAAGCAGCAGAAGTAGAAGAAGTAGATTTGAGGTTGAGGGTTATCTTATCGACTTTTCCTTTCCTATCAACTTACCTATCTAGGCATTACTTACGAGCTTGGTAGGATGGTTTTGAATGTTCATGCAGTGTTCCTGTCAGCAAAAGCTATTTTACCTGCATCAAAACTGGTGAGTGTTATTGTTGAAGCATGCAGTGCACTGAATGACATCTTGAAAAGGGAGCAATTATGTAGGTCATAAGTGTCAACATGGGTTTATGCAGAGCACATGAACTCTACAGCAACAGCTGATGAACTCATCCATGTCAGGAGAGTTCAAGGCACTCCAAGGAGCTATGATTCACGCCAAGTGTGCTTACTGAACCTCAGGAGATAGAAATCATAACAAAAACCCCAGGACAATGCCTTCAGTCATTGAGTAAATAACCTGTTGAAGACATTTCTCCACCCAGCGAACTTACTGAACCACACAAGAGCACACTAAATAAACACAAACAGAGTTGTAGAAGAAAGCTCTGGAGGCACCATCATGGGCACTGACAAAAAAATCTATCTACATGTAGAGCTTAGGGTAGATTTGCCTGTTTAGAGTTACAAAAGAGAGGAATAGGCCAAAGTTGCATGTCAAGCAACACTTTCAGTCTAAGATTTGACAGAAAACAGATGTTAAAGACATGTGGTGTTTTCACTCATCTACAAGGGCTCAGATGATCGCTGTGAATGGGACTGATATTCTATTCTAAGAAGCTATGCTCTGTTATTAGAAAGCTGATATTTAAACGTATTTAAATTCTTATTTGGGGGATTTTCAAAAATTTTTTCTTCTAGAAGTCTTCACGGTCTGTTAGAATCTGGGGTCATCATGCATGTGCTGCTCTTTTGAGGTCCATCCGCAGAATTCTGATGATGTTTAGCTCCGTGGACTCTGAGGACAATGGTAAAACCTTCATCTTGTGCCTCTTGAGGTAGAACATTATAGATTTTGAGGTTTGTCTAGAACCATCACCCATCCATTTCAATCTTCCATTTTTCAGAAATTTGATTCCAAAATTTGGCAGTTCCAGTAAAATGTTACCCATAACACTGGCTACAACAAACATCCAAAGCATGATCCACTCTCACTCTCAACATTACGGGAGGGGTTCTTTTCATGGAATTCTGTGCTGTTTGTTCATTGTTGATACGTTTGCCAAAGATTCAATTTTAATGATCATTTCACAGAAACAGTTTCAGAAATATCCCAAACTTCAGATGCCAAATTTTGTGTTGAGGATGCTTCAAAGGTCTTCTTCTGTATAATACATCACCACTTCAGCATGTGCTAAATGTCTTTGAAGGTCTTTTGCAGTCAAATGTTTTTGCAGGATGCTCCTTTTCTGTTTTTTTTTTTTACTGTGAATTTCTCCTCAATGTGTTCAAAAGCCAATGGACCCACACATTCACTCTTCCTATCATTTGTAATGTCTCTGACTCTAGGAGGGTGCAAACTAACACAGGCCTCCTCTGATGCATGTGAAGTCAGGCTCCGCCTCTTTTCCAATGGCTGCCGATACATCACCGCCGGGCAGCCAATGTGCTCGGAGGAAAGCGCAGGATCCCCAGTTCTCATGAATCACCTGGCAGACGCCTGAGCCAGCCGACATTACTTTGCAGTGCTGGAGAGAGAGTGCCACCTTACCCGCCCTGAGAGGCTCTTGGGGCTCTGGCTGCCAATGGCAAGCAGCATGACCTGGATTCAAACTCATGATCCTCAGATCATAGTGACAGCATCTTAGTCCACTGAGCCACTCAGGGCCACATTGTTTAATTCTAAAATTGCACAAAGTACTACATACAAAAATATTGCTTAAATTGTTGAAATAAATGATCAATTGGACCAAAAATACTAATCATTACAAAAAATTTGCCAAAAAATATCCAAAAGCTTACACAGCTGCAGTGCTTTAATGAGATTCTTTAAGCTTTCTGCTAAAGTCAGACTAGAAGAGAGCTGTGATGTTACAATATAAATGCTGCATAAGAAAATGTTGAAAACGCCAACAACCTCAAAGTCAATAGATTTTTATCACTTTTTAAAAAGTAAACGTGCCACCCATATTTTGTCCCTGTCATTTTTTATTTTCCTATGAAGTGATCATTATGTAAGTTTTCATATGACACTGATGATTTGTTAGAGGGCAAAAGCACCTAGACTTCAGGCCTCCATAAATTTAGCTAGCTTGCATGTCAGCTGTGGTTTCTGGCTCCTGGCACGCAAGGCTGTATTGTTTTTGTGGGCACGCAGCTCCTACAGGTAGAGTGACACGCAGCCTCGCGCAAGGATGACGAGAGTGGGCACACAGCCAAACATTGCTTGCCTTTCCATGAGAGTCCCTCTCAGGCAGATAGTACACTGAACACCTTGACTGACATGTGCAACAATGCGCACACAGCAGCACCTCTAGGCATAGGAGTAATGTTTAATCTCTCGCTCTGTCTCACTAAACACGCACAAGCTTTTTAAAGCTCTTGCAGACACTCTTTGTCTACCAAAAGACATGCACTGTCTTTCTGTCCTCTTTTCACAGACCTCTACACTAAAAATACAATCTAAATGGTTCTGGAACTGGATAGAAGAAACTTTTATAAAGATGCTTCACACTAGCAGGAGGCTCATTCACTTTAAAACAGCTCTTCAGACTGTCTCAGTCACAAAAATGATTCTCTAAAGAGACGTCTATTGAAGGGTTTCTCGAAAGCAAGACACTGCTCTAACAAATGCTTTTTATTCCTTTTTGTTTGTATGCATTTGCATGGGTAACCCATGTGGTGGATTTAAGTTCCTAATGAGGGGAGGAACCACATGCCAGTCTTGACAGTTTCATTATCATTACCCTTCAGAGGAAAGATTTACATTCTGACAGCCATTTGGAGCTTATTACTGACATTTGCTTGCACACTCCTACTCACGTGTCAAATGTGACTTTTTTTTGTCTGGAAGACTCCTGTTCAGCTCCTTAGAGAGATCCCTAACTGTAAGCTCATTTGCAGGCTTTACCAGCCATGCTTTTACAGTTCTGAGGATGTATGATGCTGCAGAATTAATGGCAGTAAATCACATTAAATCAGATATGACTCTGAGTGTAAGACCTGTGCAGTTTATAGGGTTACAGTTAGAATTCATAAATCTAACTAAAAGGGGAGTTGCTTTTAGTTTCCAACTGCAACATCTACATATATAAAACACAAAGGCTGCATTCCATGTGCATTTTAATATGCTGTCTATTGACTTTTAATACATGCTTTCACTGCGTCTCAGGTTGCATGTGGTTGGATAAATGCTACGCCCAGACCTAACATATGGCCAGCCACATACTTTTGTTTTGCTTTCACTGTGGCAGGCGACAGGAATGGAGAGAGAGAGGGGGGGGGGCATTATACACATATAGCCTGACTCTGTGAAATTCCTGTTTCTTTGTGTTGAATGGCACCAAATAGAGAAATAGAGAGTGGTTGGTAAAGTATAGTGGTGCTGCCTCCTATGTGACAGACTGGGGTTCAATCCCCAGCCTCTGGCAAGTACACAACACCATACCAATAAGAGCTCTTTGGGCAAACCTCATAATGCTACATTTGCTTATAAATGTAACATGACTAAAAATGTAAGTGGCTCTGAATAAAAGTGTCTGCTAAATATCATAAATGTAAATGCAAATGTAGAGAGTCAACGTCTGGTCAAGAGTGCTCCTTAGGTTGGGAGTGTATGCAGAATGTCTAGCTGTGGAAAGGCCATTAACACCTCCAAAGCTGAGAAGAGTATTGGGACGTGATATGACATGATTCAGCACAGTTCAGACAGCAGGAGATCAGTACTGTCTCTGCTTGTTGTAGAGCTTTATTATAGTGTGTAAAAAGCATCTCACATCAATCTGCCACTGAACATGCATCTGTTTTCCATATTATATGCTTCTTAATATGTAATATGCTTCTTCAGTGTTGAGTAAAAAGAAATAAAGTATAAAACTGACCTAAAAGCCTAAGTGCACAATACAGTCGTGCTTTGTGAACCTTTTAGAATTTTCTAGATTTCTGCATATTTCTGCAAGTCCTAAAAGTAGATAAAATAGACCCCAGTTAAACAAGTGAGACAGATATACTTGCTCATTTATTTATTGAGGAAAATGATCCAATATGACATATTAGTGAGAGGCAAAAGTCTGTGAACCTCTGCTCTCAGTATCTGGTGTGACCCCCCTTTACAGCAATAACTGTAACTAAACGTTTCTGTAACTGTTCTTTAAACGTTCTTTAGTAGAACGACTTGTGTGTTTAGGGTCATTGTCTTGCTGCATGACCCACCTTCTCTTGAGACTCAGTTGATGGACAGATGTCCTGACATTTTCTTTAGAATTCTCTGATATAATTCACAATTCATTGTTCATCAGTGATGACAAGCCATCCTGACCCAGATACAGAACAACAGGCCCAAACCTGATACTACCACCATGTTTCACAGATGAGATAAGGTTCTTATGCTGAATGCAGTGTTTTCATTTCTCCAAACATAACACTTTTCACTTAAACCAAAAAGTTCTGTTTTGGTCTCATCCGTCCACAAAACATTCTTCTAATAGTCTTCTGGCTTGTCCTCGTGATCTTTAACAAACTGCAGACAAGTAGCAATGTTCTTTTAGGAGAGCAGTGACTTTCTCCTTACAACCCTGCCATGCACACCATTGTGGTTCAGTGTTCTCCTGATGGTGGACTCATGAACATTAACATTAGCTGATGTGAGAGAGGCCTTCAGTTGTTTAGAAGTTACCCTGGGGTCCTTTGTGACCTCGCTGACTTTTGTTTAACTGGGTTCTTTTTATCTACTTTTAGGACTTGTGTGAAAATCTAATGATGTTTTAGTTCAAATTTATGCAGAAATACAGAAAATTCTAAAGGGTTCACAAACTTTTAAGCATCACTGTAGATGCTGACAGTATATATGTAAAACAGCAGGGTATGTTTCTCCTCCTCATAATTGAGCATTTATGAAAAAATTTGTGTGTTGGATATTCTGATACATTTGGCAGTCAGTTTGCATATATTTTTCTACATCTTCTGAAACCAGTCATAAATTAGTGACATGTAGTTTGGAGATTTCATTTAAAAATAAAATACTCCTGAAAGAATATTTATAACACTATTTCAAATCTCAGAACTCCCCTAGTGGATCCTTTGACTTTCCATGTCATAGTTTTCCAAATTCCATGTTTTTGATCTGGAGTAGAATTTGGCCGCTCTACAATGTTTTGATCAGAAAGAACCTCGTTTATTAACACTGCCATATTTTTGTCACCGATCCTGGATTTACTGTTTTGTCCTGAGCATGCTGACAGCTCCACTATTTCACTTTAAACCCTGTGCTTTGTGAGGATAGCATATTTAGCACTCAGTTCAGTATACAGTTTGCATGATTAGCCACAACTGTAAATAGTTCTACATTGTACAGAACTGTGTACAGAGTAATTTTTTTGTTCTACATAGAACCATATTCAGGCTCTTTGAGGAATCATATGCAACACTCTATCACAGAGAAAAACTATTTAGCCATGCAAATTGTTGCCATGGGTCTAAATATAACCATGGCCTTTATTAAAGGCGTAAATTAATTTCAGTTTCTAGTGAGTTTGTGGGGTATGTGTGTCAGCCCTGAACTCAAAGTGTGCAGAGTGTGAAGTGGTAAAACTTGGCTGTGAAAACTCTTCAGTCCAACTCTGAGACCTAACAATATTTTGGCCACACCCAGTTTACTCAGTCCTTTATTTAAGCCAATCCATTTCACAGTCTGCTGACTAGATAAACTTCTACAGTATAAACTTTCATTTATTACACAATCCATAGAAACTCAAGCACCCAAAATGCATCAAATCCTAAAATGGTTCTGAGATGGTTCATTAAATGCCAAAGAGAGTAGAAGATTACAGCATTATTTGTGTCACATTGTAGTGTATATATATCAAGTCCATACCAGTACACCTTCACTATGGAAGCTCTGGAATGTCCCCCAAAGTCAGTTGTTTCCAAGATGTTACACCATTCACTCAGTACCCTGTGATCATGCAATTCTGAGCATAAGTCAAGTCACATACTTTGATCATAATAACATTTTACTCTGCTACTTGTTTATTTACACTACCAGTCAAAGGTTTTAGAACAATCTCCCCAGTTTTGTATGTAAATGATTGAGTTTAATGTCTCATTGACTTTGAAATGTAATCATAGGAGTTAAATAAGAACTCAGTGAATCATTTTATAGACAAAATGTGTCTAAATTTTGGACATAAAGCGGCACCTTTGTCAGATATAACAACTGAACACACTCGTGACATTCTTTCTACAACAGACATCAAACATTCTTCACTAATCTGCTGCAGAACGTCACATAAATGTTGGCAAATGTTGCTTTGATTTTCACTTCATCCCAAATCAGCTGGATGAGGTTCAAGAGGTTTTATTGCCATTTCACCTCTATACAGTACAGTACATACTGAAATGAGATAATGTTCCTTCAAGACCAGGTGCAACACAGAACACAAGTAATTTCAAGTAATCACAAGTAATAAGTAAATTCCTTAATTTCCCTGAAGGAACCACCTAAAGGGATCAATAAAGTTCTTTCTATCTATCTATCTATCTATCTATCTATCTAATGTAGTAGTAGACAATTAACACTAGGGGGCTCTCCCCATCACTTTGCAATGTCCCTGACTCTAGGAGGGTGAAGACAAGTACAAGTCTCCTCCGATGTGTGTGATGCAGCCACCGCCTCTTTTCCAACTACCACTGATACACCATCACTGAGGAACCAACACACTCAGAGGAAAGCACAGGATCCCCAGCTCTGATGGACTAATCAGTAGACACCTGAGGCAGCAGACGTTGAATTGTGAAAGTGATGGGGAGAGACTGCCATCTACATCTGAGGCACTATTATGGGACAGGACAAATGTGGAGGTGCCAGTACATAGGAGGCTGTGCTCCACTCCATATTTTCAAGCTGACCATCTTGTTGTTGTTTCCTGAGGTGGTTCTGGCAGAGCTTGGACTGATGTTTTGGGTCATTATCTTGCTGTAGGATGAACCCCTGACACACTAATCGCATACCTGAAACATTCTAAAACTTTCAGAAACTGTTCCAAAACGTTTTACCGGTACTGTATATGTGCAGCAAAGCCTGTCAAATGGCATCTGTGATGTCCCAGGCTGAAAGTATTCTAAACCTGTGTGTGTGTGTGTGTGTAAACCCACTCACAAATGAGCAGAATATCATTGATTATCTTGTAACAGTGGCACAGGTCAAAGTCTGGGATAAATTAGATAAGTAAACTGATGCTCATAAACAATGTGTTGGATGATGGAGAATATTTGCATGTGCACACCTTGAACCACGGACCAAACACTTATACCCAGATGACTGAATCAGAGCATTTCCAAGGTGGCAAGGATTTTGTGGTGCTCCCAGTCAGCAGTGGTGCCCTTCACATTCCCCAGATCTCAATCTGATTGAACAGCAAGTCTGTGGCAGACACCTTCAGAAGGCTGAGCCTAAGCAGGAGAAAGCTTATTAAAAGACAATAAAGCATTTTCAGGTAGCTGTTTCCTCAGTTTATAATGAAATAAGTAAATGGCAGTTAACATAAATGGTCAAGATCTGGAAAACCATGAAACCTTTCCAAAAGAACTGCTCAAAGGCAAGTCAAAAACATATTTTTACAGCAAGTCCCTTACAAAGATGTATTAGACTCTGGAGTGGCAGTGCACTGTTCTACTGCTTAGTGACACTATTCTACTGAGTCTGCAAAAACATTGCCTTCATGGAAAACCCTGCCATTCTCCTCTTAAAATTCTGCATCAGATATTTGAAACATCTAAACAGGCCCAATGCATTATGAAGCATGTCATTAGTAGAACAAAGACTGGATTCAGTGCAGTACCAGCAAATTCTGAAATCATGTTCATGAAACAGCTACCTGTACAAAGCTGAAGGTTTCTACAACAGGATTATGATCCTAAAGATATGGTTTTAACATGGCCCTCACAGTCCCTTGACATGAACATCATCAAAATTATTAAATTAGGTCTAAAATAAAGCAGAGCATACAAAATGTCACAAGAATATCACAGAACTAGCAGTGTTTTGCAGGAAAGAATTGGGAGAAAGTCCTCCAAACATTAAGCTGACTACAAAAAGTGTTTACAAGCTATGATAATTGGAAAAGTGGGCGTTACTACTAACCATGCAGGATCAGTAGTAACATTTGCTACTACTATAGTAACAGTTTTATTTTTTTTTCAGAAATTCTTGTTTTGGAAATCTTTTGTAGTTCAGCTACTTACAGTAACAGAAATTTTGTCAAATATTTTGCATGCCCTATTTTAGTGTTTGCCCCAGCGGGATTAAACTGAAATTCTGCAAAAACTCTTACATAATTCTGTGAGATTTTATCCTAAAAACAAAACTAGACATACTTCAGAAACCTTAAAGGGTTTACTTTTCAAATACAGCACATGTAGCTTGAATCAAAATATATTTTTAGATTTTTGTTAGAGAAGCATAAATAACCAGAGGCACATTTTTCAGCGTGAGTCAGAGCCCAAGTTTTTTTTCCCCAACCACACACGCGAGATGCCATTCATATAATAACAAGATGGTTATTCGACACATTCCACTGGAGGATAAGTGGCCGAGAAGTGTGTGAAAATGCCCCTTTGGTCTCTATAAAGCGCTCTCACCTGAGTGTTCAGACCTATCTCATGAATATTCAATGTAGGGTTAGTGGCTGAATGAAAACAGAGTGTCACCTCACATTAGTTAAGCTTTAGAAATAAAACCACACACAATGTCTAAAAACTGTAATGAGCAGTGTGTTGTCAACACCTCTGTTTATTCAGTTCTGAGCTCAAAAGTCTTGACTAGAAATGTTTAGAGTGTTTTTCACAATATATCAGCACATCTGAAAACAGGTTTTTGTAAAGTCTAAGTTTAGAGCAGATTTAATCAGAATATAGATTTATGACACTCTTACTATTTTGACACCGTTGTTGCTGAGTTTGCGATGAACAAACTTTGGGAAAAATAACTTTAGATGTGTGTAATTTGCAGATGTGTGTAATTTTCAGACTACATCAGAGTGTCTGAAATACACTCAGACTCCAGAGGGTTAAAGAAGTTCACTACAAAGTTCTGTCTGTTTAAATTATATAAAAATAGGTCTAGAAATAGGCTGAACAATTTCATTATGCTTGGAATGAGCTGTTTTTTTTTATTTTGTATGGAGTTTCATTATTGTAGATCATATTGTAGATTTCAATATTGTAGGCATTGCTGATTTGTGGTCATGCCAGCGCTTTTAGTATCTGAAGAAGAACAGTCAGGCCTTGTGAATGCAAAAGCTATATAATCAGATAACATGCATGACTAACAAGGCAAGAAACCAATCAGCAAGTTGTCATTTAGTTATACATAAGAATTCAGTCCTGCATCACAGACAGCATGCAAAGCATTCATGTGAGAGCCTGAAGAAAACAAAAACAAAAGCATGACAGAGAAAGGAAGCATAACAGCAGAGATCTAAATGTCAAGTGCATTCCCATAACAGAGGCAACCTCAAGAGAACAATGATGTACTGTATGTGTATTCACCTTAAATCTATACCAAAGTCATGTCACTGTTGGATATTAATAGAAATGCCTGTGGCATATGGGTTATTTCTTGTGCCCGTGCCATCATGCAGAACCACTTTTCTTCTTTGGAGCATACCTGCACTATCAAAGCTGCTAATAGTCCGGTACACATCTGCTTTGGCAAGAGAATGGAAGATATTGTTTCTCTCTCTCTTCCTCACACACACAACAATATCTCTGGCTATCTCTGCTCTATTGAACCAGCTTCAGAAGAACTGGAATTGCTGAACGCTTACTCATGCTGAGAGTTAAAAGGAGTGCCTGCATGTTTGGTAGGATAAGCGCCCACCTGCTGGTATCATTATTTGTGTAACTGCCTCATCTGCCCGTAATCTTTTACAGTGTCTTTAAAAATCATCATGGTTCCCTGCAGCTCCATCACAGGCTGTATCAGCAGCTGTCCAAAAGAGCTGCTGTAGTTAACTCTGTGTATTTGTTTTCTGTAGAAGATGGTGAAGGGTGATGCTTTTCTTCTTTTCAGTGATTTGTCTATCACTATGCCCTTGGCAGGAGCTGTCTGATTTTTTCAGCAACATTTAAGGTACAGTAGGTCATCAGTAATATGCACAGACTTATTTGCTCCACTGGTGCATTCAAAGTGATGTGGAAGCATTTAGATTCAAATTTTTCCAAAGTGATTAGCAAACAATAGAATTTGACTTCTGCATTTAACTCATGTGTGCAGTGAAACACACACACTAGTGAACACACGAGGCTGAAGTGGTGGGCAACCCTATCCACGACTCCCGGGGAGCAGCAGGCAGTTAGGTGCCTTGCTCAAGATCACTGTAGTCATGACCTGCCTGGGAATCAAACCAATGACCTTCCAGGCACAAGACCAGATCTCTAACCACCAGGCCATGGCCGCCCCCACTGCCCCCCTGGCATTTGAATACTGGGCTTTAACAGTGGCAATGTGTGTGCTCGTCTCAGCTTGTTTAGATTGCCTTATTTTACGCATTACATGGTAATACTATAAGTTTCAAGTTTCCCTTTAGATCCAATAATGCAGGTCCACTTGACTCTGCCAGGCAAATTGCATGTATATTAACGTATAGTGGCACCACAACAAAGAGAGTTGAACTCTTGTGAGATACAAGGTTTAAAATACTTGAAAGTGAACAAGAATGGCTGTGGACTAGAATACAAGATCTATTATGTTGTGAGAGTGATCCTAGAAGTCTTTGCTGAGAGTAGAAATGTATATACTTCTGTATAAAAATAAATATCACTGAGACAAAAATCTTAAAAGATAATCTTTGTACTTAAAATATTAAAAAACATTTGAGGTGCTCTTAAAATACATCAAATTGATATTTAGATGAAAAAAGAGATCAGCTTGCTTTTTAAGTAGAGTAACAACTGTAGTGGTGGTCTTATTTTTAAAGTAACATTAATAGGTACAGCGGAACCTCAGTTATCATTTGCCCTGGTTATTGTACAAATCGGTTATCATCTAGTTTTTTGGGGGAAATTCATTCGCCTGGTTTTCGTCGGCATGCCCACGTGACTCACTGATCATTTTAAAAATCTAAGCATCCACTCATGTGTCGATCCTTCATTCTGGCTTTGTTTCTCGTTTCTCTGGCTTTGTTTCTCATTGTTTTTTGGCTTTGTTTGTCGTTGTTTTTCTGGTTTTGCTTCTTGTTGTTTCTCTGGTTTTGTTTCTTGTTTTGCTGGCTTTGTTTCTCTTTGTTTCTCTGGCTTTGTTTCTCATTGTTTCTCTGGCTCTGTTTCTCATTGTTTCTCTGGCTTTGTTTCTCATTGTTTATCTGGCTTTGTATCTCATTGTTTCTCTGGCTTTTTATCTCATTGTTTCTCTGGCTTTGCTTCTAATTGTTTCTCTGACTTTGTTTCTCTTTGTTTATCTGGCTTTGTTTCTTGTTTTTTCTCTGGGTTTGTTTCTTGTTGTTTCTCTGGCTTTGTATCTCATTGTTTCTCTGGCTTTGTTTGTCATTTTTCTGGCTTTGTTTCTCATTGTTTATCTGGCTTTGTATCTCATTGTTTCTCTGGCTTTGCTTTGTGTTGTTTCTCTGGCTTTGTTTCTCATAGTTTCTCTGGCTTAGCTTCTCATTGTTTCTCATTGTTTCTCTGGCTTTGTCTCTCATTGTTTCTCTGGCTTTTTTTCTTGTTGTTTCTCTAGCTTTGATTCTCATGGGTTGTCTGGCTTTGCTTCTCGTTGTTTCTCTGGCTTTGTTTATCATTGACTCTCTGGCTTCGTCTCTCATTATTTCTCTGGCTTTGTTTCTCAATGGTTCTCTGGGTTTGTTTCTCATTGGTTCTCTGGCTTTGTTTCTTGTTGTTTCTCTGGCTTTGTTTCTCGTTGCTTTTCTGGCTTTGCTTCTAATTGTTTCCCTGGCTTTCCTTCTCATTGTTTTTCTGACTTTGTTTCTTGTTCCTCTGGCTTTGTTTCTCATTGTTTTTCTAACTTTGTTTCTTGTTCCTCTGGCTTTGTTTCTCATTGTTTCTCTGGCTTTTTTCCTTGTTGTTTCTCTGGCATTGTTTTTCATTGTTTCTCTGGCTTTGTCTCTCATTGTTTCTCTGGCTTTGTTTCTCATTGTTTCTCTGGCTGTTTCTCTAGCTTTGTTTGCAATTGTTTTTCTGGTTTTGTTTCTCTGGCGTTGTTTTTCATTGTTTTTTTGGCTTTGTTTCTTGTTGTTTCTCTAACTTTGTATCTCATTGGTTCTCTTGCTTTGTTTTTCATTGTCTCTCTGGCTTTGCTTCTCATTGTTTCTCTGGCTTTGTTTTTTATTGGTTCTCTGGCTTTGATTCTTGTTGTTTCTCTGACTTTGTCTCTCGTTTCTTGGACTTTTTTTCCCATTGTTTCTCTGGCTTTGTTTCTCATTGTTTCTTGTTGATAATGCTCAAAACAAACTAAAACACCTCACGCTAAAGCAAACGTGCGCAGCACTACCGCTAAAAACTGTTGGGAAAACAAATGGGGACCGAGAACCCAAGAACAAGTGTACAAAACAAAGGCTGCCAAGTGGACCACACTGGCACTCTCTAAAACAGAGCGTAAACCTGTAAGAGTGATGTTAAATGTTTTTTTATTTGTCAATTATCCATTTCATTAGTCTTTTTTGTTTATTTCTCATTCTTTTCTGTTTGTAAAACTATAGTTATTTTATATAAAATGTATTTTTGTTAATATTTTGGAGTTTTTGGAACAGAATATTTGGATTTACATTATTTATTTTGGGAAATATTGCTTCAGTTATAATTTGTTTCAGTCATCGCCAGAAACTTTAGAACAGATTAATGGTTCCACTGTATTACTAATAATTAAGTAATAAAATTAAAGGTAATCCATGATTTGTTATTGTGTATAGCATTAAAATTTATATATTATATTAAAAGCAAAGAACTGCAGGCAATTGTGCTTGAAGATATTAAGTATAACAAAAAAACGTTTTAAATGTTTTAACATTTAAAAAAAAAAAAAAAAAAAAAATTTTTCCTTCAAAAACTGTTGTTTGAGCAGTAAAAGTTGGGCCACTGTGTAAAATTAAGATTAATGTAAATAAAAACAGAATGTAATGAATGTATTAATGACTTAATAATAAATTTCATAGACCCATACTTTATTCATTATAGATGAGAAAAGGTGCAAAAACTGCATCTAAGAAATTGGGGAACAATTGTAGACATTGTGATTATCCCATCATCTGCAGTATATTAATATTAATTAAAATTAATAATATTATCATAAAAAATTCAGAGAATCTGGAGAAATCTCTATGTGCAAAGGACAAGGCCTATGGTCAACATTAGATGATAGTTATTGTCAGGGCCTCAGTCGGCACTGCATTAAAAATGGGCATGTCACTGCATGGGCTCAGGAACACTTCCAGTGATCACTGCCTGTCAACAGTTTGTGGTGCAACCCACAAGTTAAAGCTGTATCATGCAAAAAAGAAGTCCTATGTCAACACAATCCATAAATGGCTTTTCTGGTTCATTTAAAATGGACTGAGGCAAAATGAAAGCCTGTTTTGTGGTCTTTAGAGATTTAAATGTGCTTCTATGGCTCTTTGAATTCTGTTTTTATTTACATACTACATACGTATGCACTATTAGTGAGATTGACAACAAACCAAGAGACTGGAGCTGATATTCTCTTCTCTGAACACCTGAACCAGTACATCCTCTAGCTAGTGATGTTCAGATATCACTGTTCATGCGTCATTTGCTATCAAGTCACTGAAAGCTCAGGAGAGGTTTGCTTTCTTTGCCTCACAATGAATGGGTCATTTAATTTCATTTCACGTTGCTCCAAAGCCGTGTACAATTGCTAACAGGTACACATCCAGTTTTATACTTTAGCTCTCATAGGGGAACCTCAAATCATGCACGTTTATGGTCGGCTTGGAATGATAACACATATGCCTTGTTGGAGAACAGCCAAAACAGTAAGAGACAGCAGTAACTGATCTTTCATTTTTATTTTCACACACACCAATGTGTCAGGAGAAATACAATGCCAGTCAAAAGTTTGGACACATCTTCTAAACATTGAGTGGTTTTTCATTATTTAGAAATATCTGCATTGTAGATTAATACTAAAGTCATTAAAACTATGAAGAAATACATATGTAACCATTTAGTAAACAAAGAATCCAGAATATGTTTATATTTGACATTCTTCACAGTAGGCACCTCTTACTTAGATGCAGCTTTCTTGGCATTTTCTCAGTCAGCTTTATGAGGTAGTCACCTGGAATGGCTTTCAGTTAACAGCTGTGTCTTGTCAAGAGTTCATGACTTGCATTTCTTGCTCTTAATGTGTTTGAGACATCAGTTGTGTGTACTTTGAAGTAAAATCTAAAACATGTTTTGGTTTGTTTAACACTTTTAAGTTTACTACATGATTCATTGTGTTCCTTCATAGTTTGGATGAATTCAGGGTTCATTTACAATGTAGGAAATATATGCAAATGTTTGACTGGCACTATATATTGGCATAAATATAAATATTTAATCTTATTGCTTATTTCTGTTTTTCTGTGTGTCCAGTGTCAACCCAAGGAGGATGGAGTCTTGGTTCCTTTTAAGGTTTCTTCCTTATGGAGTTTCTATGGTTGGTCTTATGGAGGCTTGCCTTGCCATTGTCACATTACAAGGGACTGTACAAACAAAGTGTTTTAATGTACTCAACTGAGATACAGTCAATTTATGTAAGGATGCTTTCAGACCTACATTGTTGTGGTCCAAACTTTTGGACTTTTCAGTTTGGTTTGAACCAAAATAACATATGTGAAAGGGAAAACCATTGTCTGGATCAAAGGACCATAATTTGGTCCGACCAAAAGAGGTGGTCTCGGTCCAGACCTACTGAACCATAGTCTGGTTCTTGTGCAGTGTGAAAACACTTTTCTAGTAAGTTCGGACTTTTGGACCAAATACAGGAAGTTGGTGTAGGCGTTAACAACATTCAACAACAATAACAGAAAAAAAATTATCAGAACAGCAGTAAAAATGAGCCGCGGTAGCTCATGGAGCGAGGAAGAGACCAAATGTTCAATATAATTTTGGTCTGATGAACATGTGAAAAGTCAGCTTGAAAAGCTCACAAAAATGCTGAAACATGCAACTTATTTTCTGAGATAATGAGAGAGAAAGGATATGACAGAGCAAACTAAAGAAACTGTTGCAGTGGAATATAAAAGAAGTATATTAAGTGTCAGATACACATCCTTCTACAAACCAATCAGTGTTGAGTGTAGGAAAACAGACTTGTAAGTGATGACGACAGGATGTAGGCGTGTCATACTAAAAGTCTTTGGTGTGCTCACAAAAATGCAGTTGGAAAATAAACCTAACTGGACCAAATATATACAAAGTAACAAACCTTGGTCTGGACCATAGTCCGGACTTTCAGGTGTGAAAGCACCCTAATATAAGTTGGACCTAAAGTAACATTTACAGACATGTACAGTTTACCTCTAGAATACCTGTTTGGTTACATCTCATCATCATTAATCTTGTACTGTAGCTTAAGTCTAGCTATAGAAAGTAAATGGAAAGGTATAAGCATTGTATTTAGTGCATGCCTAAAAATTCATACATATGACTCCAAACATGTAAAATTATTTTAAATAGACTTCCTTATGTGATTAAAGACTCCATCACAGCATCCCATGTGTTTTAATAACCATTCGTGACAGATGGTATTCATAGTCTTTTTTGCACTATTTTATAATGTCCCTCTTCCCCAGAGCTACACTTGCACTGTAATTAGGCAGCAGAGGTGCCTACAGTGCTCTGCCACCCATGAAACTCAGAAAGTGTTACAGCATAATTGTAAGCTGCATGTATGCAAGTGGAAACTGCATTACTCAAAGTCAGAGCTCCTCTCCTTAAGATGGGTTGAGGGTTTCTGAAGATAGGGCAGGGCCAGGTCACAGACAGCCGCTAGGACTTCCCTGCTCCATCACCTCTGGCAGCAGTCAGTTGTAATTACATAGATGAGAGTAGAGAGAGAGAGAGAGAGAGAGATAGAGAGAGAGAGAGAGAGAGAGAGAGATTTAAAAACAGGTCTTTTACAGGCCACATTTATTCCATGATGTGCCTGTGGCAGCTGTCTACTCCATGATTTGGTATAGCCTTGTGCCTCCTGTGGCTGGGAACGTAAAGCAACATTTGAGCTGCTGAGAGAAGACCAGGCCCAAACAGAATAATGTCCTGAGGGAGAAAAGAAACATTTCTTACATTGAGTGTTTATTCTAATGTGTGTGTATGTGGTTTAAAAAAGGAGTGTTTACAGCAAGGCAGGGATTTTGAGAACGCTGTGGGCTGATGCACAGCCTTGCTGCATAAAGCAGTGAGATTGAAATGTCTGATCATAGTGGTCATGCTTGTCATCTGCGTCCATAGAGCATGGACAGAAATAACAGTCCACCAGGCCTTCTAATCGCACCCAGGCAGATAGCACACAGGCCATTAGCAAGCTGTCGTTCACAAGATAGACTTAAATGCACTGTATATACTTGCTGATAGCTTTTAATGTGATGTTCAAGGTTTCCCAAACCAATTTGTCAGCAGAGTTTTGCAGAAACAGGCTGTGTAAGCAAGGCCAATGAAAACAGAGGTAATGCATCTAGCAAACCCAGGCAGCAGGAGCATGAGCCAGGCCACTTCCTGGAGGCTGTGCTTGTCAATTACCATCTGTTGATGCTGGTTACCAGGCGACAATCTTTTATCTCAATCACTACATGTCCAACAACCAAATAAGCCATTTACAGTGTGACTGACCTCACCTCAGGAGGTAAACAAAGCCTTGGTGAACTGCAGCCCTTATAAACACCCTGCAAACAACATCCCAGGTCAATTTGTCAAATACCGGTCCAAAGACTTGTTGTTGTTTTTTTTTGGTCAGGGACACTGTGATATTGTAAATATTTACCATACTTTCTTAAAGTTTACACCAGAGCTTCTGAAGCTGATCTCAAAGGTATGCAAAATGACTTATTTGAACATTAGTGCATTCTTGACAGGTATTCTTTGACACTCTCTGTCAAAAGTCTGAGAACACCAAGCTTTTTAAATTGTTAGAATGACTATTGCATTATTTAAGTATACATATTTAACATTCCAAGCAAGACATTGTAATGAAAATGAAGACGTGGTATTATTAAACAGTAATGTCCAATTATACGTCTTAAAAATAAACTAGCTTCACTTTGAAACAGCAAAATACATTTCAAAGTCAGGAGTCAGTATAAGGGTATGTGGAGTCAGTGCTACGTCCCTACCTGGTACAGTTCTCTAATTAACTCCCCTGTTTCCTAACCTGTCCGTCACTGCTGCAAATGAACAGAAGGTCCCTGAGTTCTGATTTATGTTAACTGTGTTTATCTTTTCCTAGTGTTTGATTCTTGCTTGTTGGGATTATCCAAAATAAAGCTGTACACATGTCCTCTGCCTACAGAAAACATTACCTAAGAAGAATGAAACGAGTAGCAAACCCCTTCAGTAAGAAGCACCAGCCTTTCCTGTGAAATTTGCTGGGTGTGTGAAGAAGTTACATTGTGGAACTGAGTTGTGTACATTTGGATTTTTAACAGCGATGCCACACATTCACTGAATGAATTCTAGGACCTATTTCAGGCTGCATTAAACTTAGATTTCCCAATATTTACCAACTGAGCCTGCCGGATTTGTGCTACCATTATCATTAGTACTGTTACTAACATTCTTGTTTCACTACAGTCAATAAATCAGCACACCTGAACACTTCAACAGCATCATAGGATTGTATGATGGCTGTCTATGAATAACTTATAAGTAGTTGACCAGAGGAGGATGGGTGAGTCTGCTTCTTCCCAAGGTTGCTTTCTCCAGCTCTGAGGGAGTCTTGCCAATGTTGTCGTTGGCTTGCTCACTGGCGCTTTTGTGTTTTGTTAATACTGGGGAACTCAGCAAAGCTGCTATGTGACATCATCAGTTGTGCTATATAAATAAATTTGACTTGACTTTTGACTTGTCAAAGGTCACTCTCAGCACTGTGCAGGTGACTGATGATCCAGTCTCTAGTTCTCTCTTGCCCATGGTTGAAGTACCAGCCAATTCTACCTCCCTGGGTGTGGCTGAGGAATGAGCCACTTTTGCTCTCATGTCTGAAGCCAAAGTGCCATCCACTTCTGCCTTCCAGCACACACCTGCCCTGCCCTGCCCAAAAACTGAGGTGGCATCTCTCCTTTTCTGGACATTACAGCAAACCCATTGGCCTTTCTGAACATTTTAGCAGTCCTACCTGCTCACAGCACAAGATGTCACAGCTGTCTGACTTCGTAGAAATTGTTGTGATACCACTTTTATCTTTATGAACTTTGTTGCAGGCTCACTTGTCTTAGTGAATGGTGGTGCTCTAGTGAAGGCACTTCTCAGTCCATGGTTCAATGTGGTGCCAGCTCCTCATCCTGCTGCATTACAGCTCCATGAATTAATCCACTACTAGACTCCACACTACATTCCACTCCTCTTCCAGCTCCTCTGCTGGTATCACAGACTTTGGAATCCATTGACACATTTCTCTCAACCCTTGTCATTGATCCAGCAACCTCAGCCTCTACCATTGACACAGCCTCTTCAGACTCTGCCTCTGACCCAATGCTCTCAGCTTCTGCTACCTTCACTGACACATTACTCTCAGCCCGTGTCAATGATCCAGCACCCTCATTCTCAACCACTGACACAGCATACTCTATGACCCAGTGCCCTCAGCTTATGCTGCTTCTTTAGCACCCACAGTCTCTACCACTCAGCCAGAATCCTTGATTTGTGCTCAGCTGGATTCCCACCCTGTTACCTTTGGGTCTGTCCAGACCTTGCCTAATGCGTGGACCCATTTGCTGAGCTACCCCCTCCCCTGGACTTTTCCCCTGTCGTGTCTGTGCCTCCTGTGGGTCCAAGTCTGCCCTCTATTCCATGTGTTCACAGCTGTGAGTCAGAAGGATGGCTGTCATGGAGTCTCATCTATTCAGCATATGAAGAGAAAGGTCAGAGATTCATTCACACTGCATTAACTTATGCCAGGAGTGTTAGCACATGGACTCCATTGGTTGGCATTCAGCTACAGCACCACCCACTTCTGATCACAGTCAGCTGTAGCTAGTTATAGACTCATAACCTTCTGTAAAGATGTTATGCTAACATTGTGCAAAGTCTCTATGACTCTGAGCTGTCTTACCTGTGCTTTGGCTTTTCTACTGTTTGGATTTTGCTTGTTTTTCTGGGTTATGATTACAACATAAAGCTGCTGTGCACATGTGTCCTGCATCAACCCCTTCCTTATAGTACCCTTGTGGGTTCCGGCCCAGGGACGTTTCTGCCCCATTGACTGCCCAGTACCTTTTTCGTGGGAGTCAGTAGCTATGAAAAACAGTCCAAAAATAGGTTAAATTATTCTTCAGTTAGAGCTAGATTTGAGAAGTAATTGGGATGACTGGTTGAAGAGGATGAAAAATCACTCATTAAATATAAACAAAGGCAAGGTGTACCAGAGTGTTTGGCAGGGAGTGTGTGTAAAAAGCATTAAATGGATTGTGTTTCTTACACATATCATTTCGGTGTACATGAGTTCATCACACCATTGTATACATATATGTGTGTATGTGCATTTGTGAAGAGCCAAATGTATCAACAACCTCTCACATGCTTGGACAATACCCAGGTATAGTTGCCCATCTGCATTCACTTCGTAGCTGAGCTTTTACAGTGGTGGGAAAGTGACTGTTCTACTCCTGCAGGCTCTGCAATGTGCAAAAAGGGGATTACACATGACAGGTATACACGCACACATACATACATATACAGTGCTGTGCAACTACTGCAGGTCAGCATGGGTTCAGGCTTGAACTGTAGCCACGTATGTGTGTTTCAAAGATTCCCCCTCCATACACACACCCACAATTTATTATGATATGGTTTGGCAACACTCTGCCCTTAATTTGATGGGCAAGGCGTGTCCCAGATTTCAAATGAGCCTTAAATATTGTACTGGTTGTCATCATGTCTGAGGTTTAAGGATAGGTCAGCTAATGACTTTGATTACTGTCTTTCAAAGCATTTTTCTCAGCTTTGAAAGCAAACGAGAGTGGGACAAACCATTGGATTTTAGCACGCTAAAATGCTCACACATATGTTGATGACGTGTCATTGGGTACACAGCCAAGTTCAAATATTATGAAAATGTTTTTAAGCTCAACAAATAAAGCATAATCCTGAGTGCTGGATTTGGATGCAGGCATTAATCACTTGCTGACAAAGCACAGTACACATACACGTGTGTACATACACCTCATTCTGCATCTATATGGCTTTGGCTCCACTGTCTACAACTAAATAAACATATCAGTGAAACCAGATGTCAAACATTTCTGTACAATTTCAATTACTAATGCAATACATTGTTGGATTTTGGACTTGTTTCAACTTAACTTTTTAAAAAAAAAACTAGTCTAGACTTGGCATGCACAACTGTGTAAAAAGTGCCTGCATTGACAGTATGCCTGCAAAAGTTTCTGATGGATCACTACTCAGATTCAGACTTGTAAACTGTATCTTATTATAAATGTTCTATTAAACAGTGAGCCTCAAGGTATTTTATAATAAGCTCACATTACTATTTTGTGCATGGACAAGATGTAAGAGAATGCAATTTAAGAGACATTTAGTGTTTTAGGTTCATACTCTAATGCTAATTATGTTTATCCGACATCCCTCACAACACAGTATTTGATTTTACATTACAGCATATGAAGCCAGCAAATATATTTATACAGAGGCATGCAAAAGAGCATCCCTGGTCAAAAGTTATAATAATGTGAGTCATAGGGTGCTTCACACCTACATTGTTTGGTTCGGAGTTTCGGAGTATTGGTCCGAACCAAAATATCAGATGCGAAAGGGACAACAAACCACGGTCCAGACCAAAAGGGAAAAATTGGGTCAGACCAATAAAGGTGGTCTCAGATCAGATCTACTGAACCATGGTCCAGTTCATGTGCAGTGTGAAAACACTTTTCTAGAAGGTTCTGAATTATGGACCAATTACAGGAAACGGAGCAGCATATGGCTTGCTGCTTATTCTTCCTTATCTGTCAGTGGCGATACAATTCCTTCAGGACAAGCACATTCATTTGAACTATCTTAAAGTACTGTACCTGAAGCTGCTGCAATAAATATCAGAATAACAGCACTACTGTGGTAACAAAATGTTCTGTTCTTTCATTTTATCCTGGAAAGGCTTCCTGCCAAATTAACCACCCGCTGAACTGGCTACACACCAATGTCAGACGCATGTCCTTCTACAAATCAAATCAGTGTCAATTGTAGGAAGACACACCCCAGATAAGTGATGATTACAAGACGTAGTCATGCTGGAAGCTGCTAAGAAGACAATACAGAAGAACCACATCAAACACAAGAACTGGATTACCAGTGAAACCTTTGAGTGGATTAAGAAGAA
>BRDA01011738.1:0-10960 GCA_036984385.1 Crenuchus spilurus | reverse complement strand
TGGAAGGAGAAATACTATGTGGTTTACAAGAGATATCCACTTTCTAGACCTGACGTCCGACCGGTAAAGTCACCTGCAGTCCAGATCTTTCACCTATAGAGAACATTTGGTGTATCATAAAGAGGAAGGTGCGACAAAGAAGGCCCAAGACGATTGAACAGCTAGAGTATTAGACATGAATGGGAGAGCATTCCTATTTCTAAACTTGAGAAACTTGTCTCCTCTGTCCCCAGATGTCTTTTGAGTGTTGTAAGAAGAAGGGGGGATGCCACACAGTGTTAAAAATGGCCTTGCGAGGAGGACGTGCTCACTCGGCCAATCAGCGCTCAGTCCAAAGATCACAATCACCGGAGTACTGAACGTGCCCAGCTGACGCTCATTTACAGACTCCTTTTAAACCTTGTTAGAACTCTACTCCAACGCGAAGTATTGCCACTTTTTCAGTGCCTTACCGAGCGTTCGTTCATTTTCAGTTCTCTGATCTCTTTTGCCTCCGACCTCGACCTTGCCTTTTGCCTTAGCCCTTTGATCTTGTTTGCTGTGTTTAGTTTTGCCTGGTTTTGATACCTTTTTGCTCTCGTCCTTGACTCTGCTTTTGCCTCAGCCCTTTGATATCGTTTGCATTGCCTTTTGTACAGGTATTTTGTATTTGTTCTGCCGAGATCTATGTACTGCTTTTACTGTGACTTCGTCAGTATCAGTAAAATCCAATACTTCTATTTTTATCCGTGAGTGTCTGACCTCCTGATTTTGGTACTAATCCTGACAAAATACTTCACTCTTACAATGCAGACAGCGGATTCATATCCTGTACAAAAGGCAGTTTCCTCTCAAGGTCAGTTGTTGGGCCACCATCAGCAGATGCTTCAGGAAATGTCTGTGAACTTGAAAAAATTAGCACAAACCATCACCGAACAGCAGGGACAGATTGCTATGCTTTGTTCTAACTTACAGAAACTTACTGAGACTGATCTACAACAACCCTCTGCTAGTAGAGTACCTTCTCAAGCTCCAGCACCTCCTATGGCGGCATCACCATATCAAACAACCTTTCAGAGCTGTACAACCTGAGCGGTTTGACGGCTCTCCAGAAAAATGTACAGGCTTTCTGATGCAGTGTGACATCTTTTTATCTACCTCACCTCCTCAGTCTGAGATAGCCAAGATTGGTGTAGTCACTTCTTTGTTGAATGGGAAGGCTCTTGAATGGTTTCACAGTTGTCATATTCAGAATTTGTTGCAGACTTTAAGACTGTCTTCGCTCATCCTCATCAGGACAAGACTAGTGGAGAATTGCTACCCAGGCTGAAACAAGGTCGTCGTTCCATAGTAGATTACTCCTTAGAATTCCGTATATTAGCTGCTGCTAGTGGCTGGGATGAGAAGGCACTCATCGTTATGTTCCAGCTGGGCCAGAATGATGATATTTTGACTGAACTGGCCTGACCCTAGAACAATTAATCAACATGGCAATTTGTATTAACCATCTTCTAGCTGACCGAAAACCCCGTCCTTGTTTACATATAAAAAGTGCGACCACCACCACTCCCTCTGGTAAAGACGTTGTGGAGCCTATGCAATGTGATTCATCTCATCTATCCCCCAAAGAGAAGACATGCAGAAGAAACGATGGACTGTGTCTATATTGTGCTTCTCCTAACCATTTGGTGAGAGATTGCAGACTGCGCCCACATAACGTCTCAGCTCAACCAGAAGGAAAGCGCACGGAACATTCACCGTGCGCTAATGTGGTGAGAATTCCCACTTTTAGCTTACATTCTAAGTCATACCAAATTTCAAGCACTGTTTACTGCCCTAATGATATGTTGTTTCAGCGTTGATGGATTCTGGAGCTGAAGGAAATTTTATCCAGGCTGACTTAGTCTACCACCACCAAATTGAAAAGGAACTTTTGCCTAGCCCGTTTCGGCTCAGCGTACTGGACGAAACACCACTGGGCTCAGGAAGGATCACTCATCACACCACATAACTCTGTATCCAAATTAGCACATTACATTATGAATATATATCCTTTTTGATCCTAGAACATTGTACTTATCCCATGATTTTGGGTCTCCCCTATTTAGAATTACACAACCCCGTCATTGACTGGAAAAAAGAGACATTGTTCAATTCTCTCCTTACTGCCACCAGCACTGCATACAACCATTAACTCTACAAGTTTTGTCCACGTCTATAGAAAGTCCATCTCCTGACACTTTAGAAAATGTCCCCACAGAGTATAATGACTTGAAAGACGTTTTTAGTAAAAAAAAAAACAAGCTACTACATTGCCACCTCATTGATCATATGACTGTGCCATAGACTTGTTAGCTAATCAGACTTTTCCAAAGGCCAGAGCTTACCCTCTTACGCAGGAGGAAGAAAAGGCTATGAACACTTATATCCAAGAGGCCTTAGATCAGGGTTTCATCCAAGCTTCCACATCACCAATGGTGTCAGGGTTCTTCTTTGTTAAAAAAAAGGATGGAGGTCTTCACCCCTGTATTGACTATAGAGCATTGAATCAAATATGCAAAAAATATGCCTACCCTCTGCCGTTAATACCAACTTCATTATAACAACTCAGAGAAGCCACCATCTTCACAAAATTGGATTTACGTAGTGCCTACAATTTAATCCGTGCCGGTGATGAATGGAAAACTGCTTTTATCACCACTAGGGGGCACTATGAATACTCCGTTATGCCTTTCGGACTCAGTATTAGTCCGTCCTTATTCCAATCCTTCATCAATGATGTCCTACGGGACATGTTAGGTGTCATTTGCCTCTCCTACCTTGACGACATCTTGGTCTTCTCAAAAATCACATCCAACATGTACGATCAGTACTCTCTCGCCTCCTTAAACATCGCCTCTTTGTGAAAGCAGAAAAATGTCAGTTTCACGTCAATAGGGTGCCGTATCTAGGATTCATCATAAGCGCAGGTGGCATCGCTATGGATGAGAAAAAAATTGAGGCTGTCCTAAACTGGCCTTGACCCAATAACTTAAAAGAGTTACAACAATTTCTAGGATTTGCAAATTTTTACAGGAGGTTTATTCGCAATTATAGCACCATCACAGCTCCTCTAACGTCACTGACCAAAGTCCCCGCCAAAGAATTCCATTGGAATCCAGCCGCCACTTTCGCATTCAATAATCTCAAGACCGCTTTTACATCAGCTCCTGTACTTAGTCAACCTGACCCCAATCAACCTTTTATAGTTGAAGTGGATGCTTCTCAGGTAGGAACGGGAGCAGTATTGTCACAAAGATCAGGTCAACAACCTAAACTTCATCCTATCGCATACTTTTCTCATAAAATGACATCCGCCGAACAAAATTATACTGTAGGCGATAGAGAATTATTAGCGATGAAATTAGCTTTTGAAGAATGGAGGCACTGGCTGGAAGGAGCAGAACATACTGTTCAAGTCATTACAGACCACCGAAACTTAGAATACTTAAAGACTGCTAAACATTTAAATCCCAGGCAAGCGCACTGGGCGCTGTTTTTCATGCGCTTCAACTTCAAAGTAATGTATCGTCCAGGCTCACAGAACACTAAAGCCGATTCATTATCTAGAATGTTTCCTCACTCACACAACATTGAAAATGACAACCCCGAAAATATTCTTGCCCCTCAGGTGTTTGTAGCTGCTATAACTTGGGACATTGATACGGAGATTCAAAATGCTCTGCATGACATCAACATACCAGACCAATGCCCCCGTGGTAAGACTTACGTACCAGCTCCTTTCTGAGAGAGACTTATCACCTGGGCACATTCATCCCTTTCCTCCGGTCACCCAGGCGAACGTAAGACACAAGACATCTTGTCCATTAGGTATTGGTGGGAATCTCTTAGACATGTTATACATAAATTTGTATCCTCTTGTTCAGTCTGTGCCAAGTGTAAAATTCCCAAGACACTACCTGCTGGGAAACTGATGCCTTTACCTGTCCCTCATTGACCCTGGTCTCACATAGCGCTCGACTTTGTCACTGATCTGCTGCCATCAGAGGGGTTCACTACTATCATGACTGTAGTAGACCGTTTTTCACAAGCAGTAAAATTTGTACCCTTCCCAACTATTCCCACCGCATTTCAGACTGCAGAGACTGTATTTCAACAAGTCTTCAGAAATTTTGGTATTCCGGATGACGTGTTATCAGACCGCGGCCCACAGTTCACAGTTCTGGAATGCATTTTTTGAACACTTAGGTGTTAATATCAGTTTGACATCTGGATACCATCCACAGTACAATGGACAATGTGAACACACCAATCAAGAACTAGCAAAATTCCTCCGAATATATTGTCATGAAAACCCTAGTGATTGGTCGCGTTATCTCATCTGGGCCGAGATGGCCCAAAACTCACTGGTTTCTAATACCACGGGTATCACACCATTTCAGTGTGTTCTTGGATGCCAACCTACTCTAGCACCATGGACAGCAGTCGGAGGGGCGGTTCTTGCTGTGTATCCCTGGATGCAGAGGAGTGAGAGGACTTGGGAGGAGACACACCAGAGGATCGAGGAGGTCCTCAGAAAAAATAAAACCTTCGCAGACTGTCATTGTGGGGAGACACCTATCTACCAACCTGGTGATCATGTATGGCTGTCATACAGAGACATAAAGGGACATAATAAACTAAATTCTAAATATATTGGTCCTTTTCTAATTCTAAAGAAAGTAAATGATGTTGCTTATAAATGACGTCTTCCCCCCAGATACAAGATAGTTAACACTTTTCACGTCTCTCTTTTAAAGCCTGTGATTTCTGGTCCACTGGGAGAGACCATCCCCGATGACGTCACACCATCAGCTGCCGGCGAACACGAGAACCCGGTATACCCTGTACGTGCTCTATTGGACTCCCATCACATCAGGGGTAAATTACAATACCTGGTGGATTGGGAGAATTATGGTCCTGAGAAGCAATGCTGATTCCTGCTTCGGACATCCTCGACCCGGCGATGATCGCCGACTTTCACCGGACTCATCCAGACCGGCCTGCTCCCCGTCCCAGGGGCCGTCCTAGGAGCCACTCCCTCTGCATCCCTGTCCGTCGCCGTAGTGTCTCTTCCAGGTCTGTGTCGGGGGCGTGATGTCACTCACGCTCACTCGGCCAATCAGTGCTCAGTCCAAAGATCACCATCACCGGAGTACTGAGCGTGCCCAGCTGACGCTCATTTACAGACTCCTTTTAAACCTTGTTAGAACTCTACTCCAATGCGAAGTATTGACACTTTTTCAGTGCCTTACCGAGTGTTTGTTCATTCTCAGTTCTCCTTGTCTTTATGATCTCTTTTGCCTCCGACCTCGACCTTGCCTTTTGCCTTAGCCCTTTGATCTTGTTTTGCCTTGCTGGTTTTGATACCTTTTTGCTCTCGTCCTTGACTCTGCTTTTGCCTCAGCCCTTTGATATCGTTTGCATTGCCTTTTGTACAGGTATTTTGTATTTGTTCTGCCTCTGAGATCTATGTACTGTTTTTACTGTGACTTCGTCAGTATCAGTAAAATCCAATACTTCTATTTTTATCCGCGAGTGTCTGACCTCCTGATTTTGGTACTAATCCTGACACCTCCACATCATTGAATTCAGTTTTTATTTACAATTTGTTTAGTGTCCCAAATTTTTTGGAATCCGGTTTGTAATAATAATAATAATAATAATAATAATAATAATAATAATAATAATAATAATAGTGATAGAATTTGACATATACAACATATCCATCATATATCTGATTATTTTATGGGTATTGATTTTTTAATTGAAATTGTACCTTGTGTTTGTATTTTATTTATATTTTATTTGTCCCATTTCCTAAGTAAAGCCAATCACTTTGCTTTTACCTTTCTTGTCCATGGTTAATGCTGACATACACCCACAGTTCCTTCTCCTTGTAGTTGTAGATTCATGGAGCCACTTGAGATAGCAGCCCTGGGACGGCCCCTGTATCTGGGCATGTTGTATGACTGTCGCCATGATTCTTTCATTCCAGGTAAACTTTCACAGTCTTTTACATATTATAATTTAAGAATACCTTTTTATAAGTATATTAAAAATAGGAATTTATTCATTTAGATTTGGAAGATATATTAAGAAAGCTTCCTTATTTCCTCAGTTTACTCAGCCAAATGAAAAAAAGTCTCTTAACACAATAAAAATCATTCAATCAAAATCATCAAATGACAAAAAGATACCCACAAATTAAAAAAACAGAGTAAACAAAACAATGAAAAATGCTTAAACATGAAAACAGCTAAAACCAAAGCAAAAAGTAGTAAAAATAGGTTTCAAATAAAAAAAATTTAACTAAGATAAACTAAAAAGCTTTAGATTATTGTGCTGTAATTGACCTGTCAAATGCATTTGTTACAGTTCTTCTCTTTCTCTCATTAACAAAAATGTAAAATCAAAGAAATCTACAGAGTAATCCATTCACAAGAGAAAGTTTTGTACATAAATCAAACCCAGGGGAAAGAAAAGTCTAGTTTGGGTCGTTTCCATAACCCAGCTTGGGTTATAGTATGACAGGTCTGACCCAGCACTGTTGACATATATGAGAAACCCAACAAGCTTGGTCAAAAGAACTACACTTTTAAGTTGTTTTTACTCTTTCTCTTGAGTCACTGTACATGAATATTTAATGATGTTGAAGATTATTGTTATAGAATGTATACCACATCAAACACCCAACCATGGCATTCACTATAAAATTGCTTGGTTAAAAATAAGCTTTGAAATGTTAAAACTTGAGGTGTTGTTGCATCTCTGATCATTTCAGGTGTCACTCTTTGGGATAAAGAGTCATTATCCAAGGATCTGGATGTGCGTTCACAGACCAGGACAGAGCTGAAATTCTCTGCTTCCGACTCTCTCAGTGATAAAGCCAATCTACTAGATGTGAGCACTTCCCTTAAAGCCAGCTTTTTAGGGGGTCTGGTGGAGGTTGGAGGATCAGCCAAGTACTTGAATGACCAGAAGTCCTCATTACACCAGTCCAGAGTGACTATGCAGTATAGTCAGACAACAAGATTTGAACAACTTACTATGACCCAGCTAGGCACAATCACTTATCCCGGAGTGTTTGAGGAGAAAACTGCCACTCATGTTGTCACAGCTGTGCTGTATGGAGCTCAAGCATTCATGGTGTTTGATTTAATATCCTCAGAAAATGAAAAGAAACAGCAGGTTGAAGGAGAGCTAAACATAATAGTCAAGAAGATTTCTGGATTCACTGCTGAAGGGAGCGGCCAAATAAATATGACCGAAAATGAAAAAGAATTAGTGAAAAATGTCAACTGTACATTTTATGGTGACTATGAGCTTGAGCAGAACCCAACCACATACATGGAAACATTGGATATATACAAGAAGTTGCCATCTCTTCTGATACAGAGAGAGAAAGATGCTGTACCAGTGAGGGTTTGGCTCTACCCACTTGAAAAATTGGATAAAAGAGCAGCTAAACTGGAGAGAGAAATTAATGAAACACTAATATCTAATTTAGAAGATATACTGGAGGAACTTGGGGATGTAGAAAGAAAATGCAATGATCTGATTAAATATACAACAGAACATGACATGTTCCAAGAAGTGAAAGGAAGACTTAATCAATTTCAGAAATTGTTGTTTAACTACAAGATGTTGTTCCAAGAAACCCTGTGCAGGCTCATTCCTGCTATTCGCAGTGGGAATATGACAGAACAGGAATTGACCAACATCCTGCTCATACATCAGAGGTCTGATTTGAAGATTGAGAGGTTGATGCAGTGGTTAGACACCATTCACAGTGAAATAAATCTGCTGAATTCCTACACTGAACAACTGAGCGGTGTCCCAATAATAACATCCTCAGTCGAGTTCAACAAAATTCTGTTGGATCCCACAGTGGATACAGTAGTTTGCTTCTCCTTCACCTCTCTGAAGTATGAAGACCCATATCTGTCAGCAATAACTGAGGCCCTGAAGGTAGATGAGTTTGAAAAGCTCTCAGCAAAACAAAGTCTGCAACCCACTCAGGCCTGGTTCAGCAATCCTGAAATATCTGAGAAGATGAAACAGAACCTTTTCTCTTTCAAAAGCTTTTCTGAGGCCAATAAAGACCAGAAGAAAACCAGGTTTGCTATTGCTGCAGTTTCAGACTCTTCCAATCCTGGAAGCTCCATCCAACTATTCAGAAATGGAGGATTGGTGGAGCACAAGTTTCAGCCTGTGTCTAAACCACCTGTACCCAGTGTGGATATTCAGAATAAGAAATTGGTCCTAACAATGCAGAAGTCACTGACTGGGGAGACAGTAGGATACAGAGTGGAGTACACAAAAGAAAATGAAAATGATTGGCAGTACATAGACACTCCACATGCTCAGTACACCTTTGGAGCAACTGAACTGCAGCTAGAAAGTCAATACGTGTTCCGGTACAGAGTCGTTGGAGACATGGGAGTGAGTGAAGCCAGCAACTCTCTCACTTACACAGGGAAGATCACACTTCAGTTGAGCCAGTCATTGGTCAGTGCATTGACTTTTTTACTCTTTTAGTTACTGATTTAGTTACATACCACATTTTGGGCTGTTTTTTATATTATCGTATATGCAATATTTTCATTTTTTAAATGAGCAATGTAGTGTTGTTTCATAGTAACACAAAGAATCAATCAAATGCCTAATTAACACAGTGTAATGTTTCACAATTAAGCTTCATACACAAATTTCCAAATCATAAAATGTGCTTGTATGTAAAATGCTAAATAAATTTACTTTGATTTTTGTTTCATTGCAGACAGTACGCACCCAATATATTTCATGTTTTGTCTGGTCAACTTAATTTAATTTAACATACATCCATTCCTGCACTTCAGGCACACAGCACAACACAATGAGGAAAATTTCAAGCTAGTAAAGAAGTTAAAAAAACACAATAATAATGTGATTTCAAAAAGGTGATTATCATGATTTGGTCCAAAAGTAGTAGTCATGAAATGCTGAGTGTCTGTGGAGCAATGATGTGCAGATCTCCAGTTCGTCAGCAAATATGAGAGAAAAATACCACTTAAAACTTTACTGTCTTAGGTTAACCATGTTCAGCAGCAGTGTTGACTTCTCTGAGCTTGATGGCATCTGGGATGAACTATCACACAGTGGAAATGTGTACTCTGGTCTGTATTACAGACACAATAAATTTTTGGAAGAAATTGACACCGTGTGCTTGGCACAGGAAAAAGTCTAAATTCCAGGGTCATCAGGATGGGGGTTTGTGTCCATTATGCATGATTGAGAACATTATTAAGGTATTGTTTTACAACTTTAGAAAATAACACCTGAAACACTTCATCACTTGGTATCCTAAGTGCCAAATCATCTTTTCATTGATGTGTTATCCATCCAGGTTATTCTCGGTCTTCCACGTCTTCAGACTCCCTCCACAAGTCCAGTCATAACACTTCCTTCAATGCTCTCATGTGCATGCCTCATCACATGACCAAAGTAACGTAACTTGCGGGATTTAACGTGCATCAGTAACTCCTTTTGAGTTCTAGCATCTCATAGACTTGCTCAGTAGTCATCATCTTCATCCATGAGATCTTCAGCAACTTCCTGATGCACTTGTTCTCAAAAGCCTGAATACGTCTTTCTTCCTCTTTCTTCAGTGTCCAGACTTCACATCCATATGTAGGTACTGGCCAAACCAAGGCTTTCATCAGTCTTAGTTTGGTGTTGTTGCTCATTGACTTGCTTTTCCACATCTTTGTCAATCTGCTACGAACCACTAGCTATCCCCTTTATGCAATACAGTCTAGAGGAGTTGAAGGTTAGCTAGGGTCACTAACCTAATGACTATGTGTTGCTGTTACTCAATGTAGAAGGTGAATATGATGTGGTGTATGAAGTGAATATGAGTGAATGTAAGCTGAAGGGGTTCATTCCACTTACCTGATGATCCTTGAAGAACACAAGCAATGACTCTAGTCAACCAGTCCAAGCATAGGGAGGAAGTTCATAAAGGGTAGGCAGAAAATATACAAAAAGGGTTTCCAGTGTGTTGGGAGAGATTCAAATGAGTCTTAGTTCCATCTTGGACACCCCCAGGCCTCACTCCTGCAGCAGGCCTCTTTAAAGACTCCACTTCAGGATCTCAACAATTGTACTTGCTCCAAACTTCTTTCCTCCACTGTGATCTTCAGTATATCCTCAGTGTTCATCACGTTTGTTTTAGCTGCATTGATCTGCATGTTATATTCTTTCTCAGCTTCAATCAATCAATCAAATTTTATTTATAAAGCGCTTTTTACAACTGATGTCACAAAGCAGCTTTACAGGCTTAGTAATAACAGACATCAAATCATTAATCATTAATCCCTAATCCTCGGTGAGCAAGCCAACGGCGACAGTGGCAAGGAAAAACTCCCTCAGAGCTGGAGGAAGAAACCTTGGGAGGAACCACACTCACATGGGGGACCCATCCTCCTCTGGTCTACTAATTCTAAGTGTGTGATGAATCATAATCATATGATCTTGTTGTAAAGTTCAGGTGAGCTGATATGGTGACAGTAGTGGGACAGGAATGATGATGATAGTGGGTGCAATGATAACGGCCAGAAAGTCCATTTGACCTCCAATGTGGGCAGTAGAGTAGGGTATCTGGAGCAGACCACAGTAGCTGGTCATTGGTGGGCATCTGATCCAGGGAAGCATCATGGAGAGAATAGTAATCAGCCTTCCATCAACCTTGGACCGGACCGGTAGGCAATCACTCACTCGCAAAGAGACAAAAAATTGAATTAGTTCTGTTTGGATTTATAGAGCACAAGGATTATGAGACATATCAGAGTGTGGCTATTGACTCCAGCAGAACTATCTGAAACAGCCTACCTAAAAGGAGAGAGCCAGAAGGTAAACAGGCATGGGAGCTCCCCGAGACACTGGCATCCCTCTGCTCACC